>JAXIVJ010014849.1:0-33259 GCA_036785665.1 Chirona hameri
ATATAGATAGATATAGATAGATATAGATAGATATAGATAGATATAGATAGATATAAGATAGATATAGATAGATATAGATAGATATAGATAGATATAGATAGATATAGATAGATATAGATAGATATAGATAGATATAGATAGATATAGATAGATATAGATAGATATAGATAGATATAGATAGATATAGATAGATATAGATAGATATAGATAGATATAGATAGATATAGATAGATATAGATAGATATAGATAGATATAGATAGATATAGATAGATATAGATAGATATAGATAGATATAGATAGATATAGATAGATATAGATAGATATAGATAGATATAGATAGATATAGATAGATATAGATAGATATAGATAGATATAGATAGATATAGATAGATATAGATAGATATAGATAGATATAGATAGATATAGATAGATATAGATAGATATAGATAGATATAGATAGATATAGATAGATATAGATAGATATAGATAGATATAGATAGATATAGATAGATATAGATAGATATAGATAGATATAGATAGATATAGATAGATATAGATAGATATAGATAGATATAGATAGATATAGATAGATATAGATAGATATAGATAGATATAGATAGATGTAGATAGATATAGATAGATATAGATAGATATAGATAGATATAGATAGATATAGATAGATATAGATAGATATAGATAGATATAGATAGATATAGATAGATATAGATAGATATAGATAGATATAGATAGATATAGATAGATATAGATAGATATAGATAGATATAGATAGATATAGATAGATATAGATAGATATAGATAGATATAGATAGATATAGATAGATATAGATAGATATAGATAGATATAGATAGATATAGATAGATATAGATAGATATAGATAGATATAGATAGATATAGATAGATATAGATAGATATAGATAGATATAGATAGATATAGATAGATATAGATAGATATAGATAGATATAGATAGATATAGATAGATATAGATAGATATAGATAGATATAGATAGATATAGATAGATATAGATAGATATAGATAGATATAGACAGATATAGATAGATATAGATAGATATAGATAGATATAGATAGATAGATATATATATATATATATATATATATATATATATATATATATATATATATATATATATATATATATATATATATATATATATATATATATATATATATATATATATATATATATATATATATATATATATATATATATATATATATATATATATATATATATATATATATAATACAAAGGCGGCTTACTCTACAGGAAATATTAAAATCGGAGCTTTCGGGTATATTGTAGCACCCTGACGAAGGGTGTTACAATATACCCAAAAGCTCTGCTTTTAATATATTTATTGTTGAGTAAATCCTCTTTGTATTTAATCTTAATCTGGGATTTCTGCGTGCTTTGATCCTTCCGGTCTCACCAGGGACTCTTCTGACCTTCCAAGAAGCACCTATTGTGTGTCAAGGGGCCCATTCGGCCTGTTCAGAGGTCCTTCCGACCTGGCCAGGGACTGCACTGGCTGCATTGTCGCCCTGGCGACATGCTCAGGGGCAGGGGCGGCGGATTGCGGGGCGCAGGGTACCTAAAATCCCCCCCCCTCCCAGATTAAAATCATGGGAGGGAAGGGTCATTTTTCCCCCAGATTGAGCAGGCTAAAATCTGGGGGGGGGCAAAATTACCCTTATGCCCCCCCCCCCCCTCAGGATTTTCGACTGGGGGTGGGGGCATTTTTGGTACCCTGCTCCCCGAAATCCGCCGCCCCTGCTCAGGAGCCCCTCCGATCTGCCCAGGGGCCCTTCAGTCTGGCTAGGAACTCATCCGGCATGTTCAATGGGCCTTCCCATCGGCCCAGGGACCCTTTCGGCCTAGTCAGGGTCCCCTCTGACTTGCCCAGAAGCCCCTCTGATCTGTCCAGCGACTCTTCTGGTCGGCCTGCGCTGGCTGCTTTGTCACCCTGCCGACATGCTCAAGGGGCCCTCTGACCTGCCCTGCGGCCCCTACGTGCTGGCCAAGGGCCAATTCGGCATGATCAGGGGCCCTTCTTACCCACTCAGGTGTTCTTTTGGTCTGGTCAGGGGCCCCTCCGATCTGCAAAGGGGCCCTTTTAACTTTCCAGGGGCCCTCTGGTCTGGGGGGCGGGGGTGGCCGCCCCCGCCGCCCCCTGGATACGTGCCTGTTGGGAACTATGACAGCTGGGAGCAAACGAAAGAAACAAACAATATAAATAGAAAGCTCATGAAAAATGCAATTGCCATTGGTGTTCTCACATTTTAGATCAGATCAATAGTTTAGGCTCCAGAGGTCACCAAATGTCACGATGGCATTTCCTTAAAAAAAGAAGGTTTTCGTGAATACCTTCTTATCAGTTAAAGGGAATAGTACACCTTGGGAAAAGCATGTGGAATGATGGAAAAGAGTTTCCTGATTACGGTTCTCGCATTCGTTTTTGCGAAAAAGTACGAATTTGTCATAATTTGGAAAATATTGATATGAATACAAATGACGTCACAATAATCTTGCGTCACCAAAACAAATTTTCGCGCAATTTGTTTAAGAGTCCCAGGTCATGAGCTTAAAAAATATCCCAAGTTGGTATAGCTGATTATATAAAGTTGATATGGCAGTTTGCTAACTCTAGCTCCTAAAAGTTGGTATGGCCCATGCCATACCTGTCATACTGCATTTTCCATCCTTATAACTTGCCTTTTCATCCGTTTTTTGGGGGGGGGGCCTTTCAACGCTTGGGAAGGAGGCACTTTCAACGCTCGGGAAGGGGCCCTTTCGAGGCGCCCCCTCCTCCCTGGACGAAATCTTGGCTACGTGCCTGGTTCCCAAGATATTTGGGGGTTTCTGGAGCAAAGTCCTATACTTGGAAAAATTGACCGTTGATGACTTCTGGTGACCTCAATATTGACCAAGCCAAATAACGACCGAAATAGTTTCGACATGATTTTTAAAGAGCATTCGAACGGTGTATTTGGATTCCGCATACTCTCCATAGGAGCTGAGCTAGAAGCGTGCGACACAAATTTACCTAGATTCGTCGTGAGCGCCGGATCTCGACATTTATAAACCTCTGCGTTTAGTGAGCGGTGCTTGATGTGAAAGCGGGTACTGAAAGTTTGGGGACGATATTGGCGGTAGTTTACGAGATATTGCGAAATACGCGAGGGGGCAAAACAAAATACTCTCGTGTTAGTCACTAGTTCAGTAACATAAATGGTCAGGCCGTAATGTTACTGAACTGTATTTGGCTTCCTCCTGGCGCTGACAACGCTGATGCACGCGCATTTTATTTTACATCGATCCAAGCACAGTGTATTAGGCACGCGCCGTGCTGGGGACGTGTTTCGACGTGCCTCCTGAAAGTTTAGGAAATGCAAGGAACAAACGAGAGAGCTAGAGACGTGCTAGCTAGAGACGTGTGACTGATACCACATTGTTTATCTCGTCGAGATGCGTCTCCCCATATGCAGCCTTGAACAACCTGAGTCACCAAATGACCTTAATCTGAGGTCATATTTTTAACATGACCCGATCCGGTCACCATAAGTATGATTCGGATCGTCTTGACGAGGCAAACATGATGGTGTTAAAATTATTGCCCTATCTGTATTAGGCACAATTTTATGCACGAACAACTGGTGGGCAGAAAATGCGAACATAACCTTTGGTTCATGTTCAAAGGTCAAAGGTCATCAAAGGTCATTCAAACAGGACCTTTGAAGTTTTCGATTGCGTTTCTGTTTGGTCACCATGTATATCATTCGAAGCACCTTGACAAGATAAACACAATGGCAACAGTTTTTTTGTTATCTTGATTAAGTAAAAAGTTAATAGCCAAACACGATTTATAAAAAACGTCATTTTTTTCCTTTTTGACCTCTGGAGCCTCAAATATTGACCTGAGATCAAATCTGAGGACATCACAGCGATTGTAAATTTCACTGGCTGGCGTTTGATTTTTTCCCGTTTGTTTCTAACTAGCATCGTTTCTGAGATATATAGAAACTTCTGGAGCGATGTCCTAAAACAGGAGAAAAAAACTGGAAAATTTGACCTTTGATGACCTCTGGTGACCTCAATTTTGACCTGACCTAAAATAATACTGAAATACTTTCGATAGATCATGTACCAAGCTATCAAATTATTTTTTCCGCTTCTCGCTACGTAGCGTAGTTTTCGAGATCTCAGGAGTGGGCGGAAATCACCCCCCCCCCCCTGCAGTTCGTGTTCGGCGCAAAGCCCCTGCAGTACGATAAGTTAATCGTGAGGGCGCTGCAATTATTTATTTTATTAAAAAAAAAACAGACAAGCTGCAGGAAAACAAGTCTATCGGAGGTATAGCCGCCATGTGATCAGCTGCTCGCGCATGAAATGCGAATTAATTTGTAGGAAAACGAGACATCATAAAAGCGTCGTTGGCTGTAAGATCAGCAACACTTCAGCAGCAGTAGCTGCAGGTGACCAGGGGGTGATCAAGGAACTACAACACGTCAGCAGTGATGATCAAGGTAGGGACTGTAAATCCCAGGCACTCCATTCAACGACGCCGTTTCATGTAATCTTCGCCAAGTCAGCATCAGTACACCATTTGCCTGAATAATCTAGGCGTTGCTTGAAATGTTTGATGTATGCCTGCGATGAGCTTTGCTATTAAAGTATATCATGAAATGTTAGAGAAAAAAAGGAAAACAAACTAACCTTAGTTTTTGGTTTAAAGTAACTATTCAGTTAAAACTAACCTTTATTAGATTAGCGTTTTTTTTACTTTTTTCTTATATTTTATTTTCTACTGTTATATGAGCAAATACTATATTATTCAGCATTGCTTGAAATGACTGATACTGAGCTGGAATTTGCTGTAACAATAGTTTGCACACTATTTGCCTTGTAAAATAAGTTAGCTTCTGTATCATCATTTCAAGTAAAGTCGGAATTTACGGACTATGAAATGCATCTATCCATTAAAGGGAATGTTTCACCTTTCTATTGGTTTTGAACTGAGATAGCCATTATCTTTGACCGTTATTGAAATGTCTAAATTATTAAGGTAATTTTCCCCAAAACTTATTCGTTTTCAAGCAATTAAATTTCGAATTTGCAAAAGAGGGTCTATGCAAGTGCCGCCGCTGATTGGATGTCGCCACTTCAAGATGGTTGGTCCTGGAAGTCAGACGACCTGTATTTATCGAACCTTCGCTGGACTACCCGCTGCGAGTACGATGTAAACAACAGCCAACGCGATAGGTTGTGGTCCAAGCTGAACTTTTTCGCGTTGTTTGAAGTCTCAGTTATGGATTGATATTAACAAAATATATATATTGAGTTATCCAATGCCTCGCATTCGTCATTGTGTTCAGCGCGGGAGAAGACACAGTTCCACAATGTTTGTATTTAAGTCGCCAGAATTGTCTAAAACGATTGTGCCATATATTTGGCAGCGTAAAGGTATTATCTATAGCAATCTATAGCTCAGTAATGACGTCATATTTCCAAATTTAACCCTATTTGTAACAGGGGGCGGATTCCGCCCCTCCCCCCATGTTTTTCCCAGATGTCTCCCGAACGGCTAGGACCAGACCTATGCAATTTTGGGAATTTTCCTATAATTAAATTCCGCATATGGAGTACAAATTTTGAGTTCTTACCCTGAACAGAGGCGGTTCCAGGGCACGTTTTTTTGGAGGGTATTGCGGCGACATTTGGCGATGATACGGAAATGTGATCTTCACGGTTTCTTCCTAACTGCATCAAGTATGAAGGAGTTACATCAGTTTACTGTGATTGAAACAAGGGCAAATTAGTTGATATTAATGAAATATCATAAAAATTGCATGGCAGAGGCGGTTTCAGGGGCTTGTAAAGGTTCCAGGAAGTATTCAATGCTTGACGGGAAGCCAATAGAGCGATGTAAGGGGCATGTATAGCTATCAAGATGTAAAAGATAGCTTCTCCTTCCATTATTTGCATAATTTATTACATATAGAGTTGCAGGGGCGTGTTCAGGCACATGCAAGGGGGAGGGGGTAACTGGCATGGTGATGACGATATGCTAGCGATTACAGCGCAATACACGGTTAGTTTATAATGATATATGCAGATATGAGGCCAGGAGAGGATTTTTTTTTTTGGTGCAGAGGCGCGCTCAGGATTGGAAGAAAGGGGGCCATATTATTGCAAGGAAACTAAGATGCATGGGCCTACAATGACATAACATACTGCAGTTTTCGGATGAAACATGCACCATAGGGTACTCTACGAACGATTATAAGATAATAGGCGAATCCAGGTAGGGTAAAAAGGGGGGTAAGCAATGTGAATTGAAGTTGTAGGTGAAATAGTCACTGTTGACTAGTTAGTATCATAATAGCGGATACTATGCCTATCAAAAGGTCTTGCGCCTCCCCAGTTTGGATGCTGGATACGCTTATGATGAAGTACAACATACAAAAAGGAACTATCTACGATCAGTAACTTATTTATAGTGCTGGGTAGCAACTTTCCTGCGGTTACTATTTTTTTTCCCTAATTGACCTCCCTTTTTCACTGACCTGATACCGCCTATGGCAAAAAAAAATATGTTTAATAACTGTTTTTTCTAAAGTCACAATAACACACCATTTCATTTATCAAAAAACAACATTAAAAATGGTTTTATTACGCATTTACTTCACCCCCATATTGAGTGACCTGCACACGCCTATGATTTTTGAATTTAAACAGTCATCGCCTCATACTAATTTCCAATGCAATCTCTATCGATCCCCATTGGTTGCGTTCAAATTGGTTGATAAACATGATAGCTGTGTTGGATCACAAATACCTCTAAAATGTGTAGTTTTTGCCCCCTGCTGCCCTCCTATAAAAAAAAATCGGAGTTTTTTTTAATGTAGATCGTGTTGAGGGGAATAATATGCCGTTTGATTTGTGAAAATCGGACCGGTAGATCTCGAGATCTCTTGGAGCGGATTCCGCCCTACCAGTGCAGGGCGGAATCCGCTCCCCCCCCCCCCCCCGTTACAAATAGGGTAGCCAGGAGCCTGTTACACATAGGGTTAACAACTTAATTTGTAAAAAGTTAAGTGATTTTTCGAGAGAGAAAAATATCACTATCGTTTTCAGAAGCACTTACTTCATATTTTCGACTACAACCAGCCCATATTTGACAATTTTCAGAAATGTGAAACATTCCCATTAACCCACCATTGACGGGGGTGGACGTTTAACGCCCCACTGGTGAACTTCCATCATGGCTTAAAAACCAATAGGCTATCAACGTGAAACTTTTGGTACCTTCTCCTATATCAATTATTAGGACGTCCTCGTCAAAAAACAACGTTATTGTTACGAAACGTTATTGTACGTCTTCTGTGCAAAAAAAGCAAGCAATTTCGTCCAAAAACAATCGAGATATAGCGAATTTAGTGACGTCACTACACACGAGTTTGACGGAAAAATCAGCTGAACTTTAACAGTCGGTACAAATGGCATATTTTGAGTAAAATGCAATCAAAGAACTTCAATGCATTGAAAATGACCAGGGCTACAAAATCGTTATATCGGATGTGTGAAAATTGTGGTTTTGACCCAAAAACAAATGCAAACAACTCATGTTTTGGGAAACATGCCCACAAAATCAAATCTTTCAAAGATATTAAAAAACGGAATATATATATCAGAGAACCACATATGAGCAAATACCATGCCAAATTACGAAATGATATCACTATGTTTGACTGACTTATGACTTCTAAAGTAGGTATGGGTATTGGGTAACTCATGACGTTTATTTTGTAATTACTTTTTTGTTTTAATGATCAGCTACGAACAAATGAATTTCCACGCCGTTACAATATATTTTGATTTCGTCTGTCGATTTCAAGTAATAACTCCATTTTTGTGTGTAGGAAAAGATGAATATTTCCTTTTAACCCTATTTGTAACAGGCTCCTGGCTACCCCTATTTGTAACAGGGGGGGGGGGGGGGGCGGATTCCGCCCCCCCCCCGGAGATCTCAATATCTACCCGTCCGATTTTCAAAAATGAAACAGTGTTTGGTTGCTCTCAACACGATCTACATTTATAAATAATAAAAAAATCTAAATTTTGGATAGGGGGGCAACAGGGGGGCAAAAACGACAAATTTTAGTGGTATTTTTGATTCAACATAGCTTTCATGTTTATCGACCGATTTTAACACAACTAATAGGAATCGATAGAGATTGAATCGGAAATTGATATATGACGGTGACGTTTGAAAATTCAAAAATCATAGGCGTGTGCAGGTCACTCAATATGGGGGTGAAGTAAATGCGTAATAAAACCATTTTTTGATGTTGTTTTTTTATAAATGAAATGGTATGTGATTGAGACATTAGAAAAACAGTTATAAATCATAATTTTTGCCATAGGCGGTACCAGGTTAGTGAAAAAGGGGGGTAAAATTGGGAAAAATATTAACCGCAGACAAGTTGCTACCCAGCACTATAAATATGTTACTGATCATAGATAGTTCCTTTTTGCATGTTGTACTTCATCATAGGCGTATCCAGGATCCAAACTAGGGCGGCGCAAGACCGTTTGATAAGTATATTATCCGCTATTATGATACTAACTAGTCAACAGTGACTATTTCACTTACAACTTCAATTAACATTGCTTACCCCCCTTTTTACCCTACCTGGACTCGCCTATTACCTTATAATCGTTCGTAGAGTAGCCTGTGGTGCGTGTTTCATCCGAAAAACTGCAGTATGTTATGTCATTGTACGCCGATGCCTCTTAGTTTCCTTGCAATAATATGACCCCCTTTCTTCCATTCCTGAGCACGCCTCTGGCAAAATGACTTTATTCCCTTTTCTGGTCTCATATGTGCATATATTATTATAAGATAAACGTATTTTGCGCCGTTATCGCTGGCATATCTTCATCACCATGCCAGTCACCCCCCTTTTCATGTTCCTGAACGCGCCCCTGAAACTCTATATGTAATAAATTATGCAAATAATGGAAGCAGAAGCTATCTTTTACATCTTGATAGCTATAAATGCCCCTTACATTGCTCTATTGGCTTCCCGCCAAGCATTGAATACTTCCTGGAAACCCTCCCCCCTTTTCAAGCCCCTGAAACCGCCTCTGCCATGCAATTTTGTATGATATTTCATTAACATCATCTAATTTGCACTTGTTGCAATCACGGTAAGCCGATGTAACTCCTTCATACTTGATGCAGTTAGGAAGAAACCGTGAAGATCGCATTTCCGTATTTTCGCCAAATGTCGCCTCCGAACCCACCCAAAACTGTGCCCTGGAACCGCCTCTGTTCAAGTTAAGAACTCAAAATTTTGACTCCAAATGCGGAGTTCAATTCTATGAAAAGTCCCAAAATTTCATGGGCCTGCTCCCAGCCGTTCTGGAGATATCCGCGAAAAACATGAGGGGGGGGGGGGGCGGAATCCGCCCCCCCCCCCCCCCTGTTACAAATAGGGTTAACCCTCGCCAGTGCAGAGGAGTGGATGCCATCCCCCTCGGTTTTGCGGAAAAACTCGCGTATTTATCAACCGATTGCAATTACACTTTCCGTACCCTACTTTTCAACAATGTGACACATACTTGGAAAATTTGAAACTTCTACTCCCCATGACCCCGTGACCTATGACATGTTTATCAAGGTCATGTCAGGCGCAACTGGCGTCCCGTAGTATCGATGCTTGTATTTTGTCGACTTTCCGAGTGTTTGTTGTTCAGGAACATAGTATTATTATTATTATTTCGTTGTCACCACAGGGGAGTGGGCGTTACGGTAGGAATTATATACAAGCGAAACATTCACACTTACACTCATACACGTAATACATGTCATACATTACATACATAATACACTCGTACACGTTTCGAATCACACGTTTACATATTAACAATATTTACATCGAACACAGGTACTGCTACACTCGTAACTGGCCAGTCTCTGCTTTCTCTTTAATGTAATTTATAAATTCATTTTTTGAGGCGTTTCTTGCCCGAGAAGGCACACTATTCGCACACTGAACAGGTGTTATCATGTGACATTTATGGTTTCCACTGAGATCATGACCTCCGATGACCTGAGATGACTTCTTTGGCCTCTGACAGTTTCTAGGACATTTTGTGGCGCTGATTTCAAATTTTGCATCCATTTGACATAATCATATGTTCCACTGGGGTCATGCACTTTCACAGGTCAACCGAGGCCACTGACCTCCGATGACCTGCTATGACCCTTTTGAACTCAGGTAGTTTCTAAGAAATTTTGTGACACTGATTTCAAATTTGACACCTATTTTTCATAATTATATGTTTAATTCTGGTCATGCTCTTTCACAGTTCAACCGAGGTCACTAATCTCCGATCACCTATGATGACCTTTTAACCTCCCGTGGATTTTAACCCGCGACTTACTGGGGGGGGGGGGGGGCTATTTCCCCCCCCCCCCTCCCCCACTCTTGTTATTTTGAAATAACTCCTAAACGAAGATCGGTATCGTCACCAAACTTGTAGTACCTTCTCTCACATCAATTATACATATGTTGCCAAAAGGAAAAATATGAGGTTATGGTAGGTCAACCGGGAATGACGTCAGAGTGACGTCAATCATGTTCTTCGGTTTTTGTTGCAAAATAATGGTTTGCGGAAAACGCTGTCAAAGGTACAATGTTTGAGATAAACTCAATTGTCTTAAATAAAATTACTGAAATATAACGGGCTATCAAACTGCTATCTCGGATTTGTGAGTTTTTATTCATTCAAAATTTTGAGAAATCCAAATACATTTTTTATTGTTTATACACAATTTTCAAGAAAAAATCAGAATTATCCAAAAACCGGAATATATGTGATCGAGACGTATTCGGTGAATATGTGTACCAAATTTGAAGTCGATATCTTTTAAAATTACTGACTTATGACCTTTAAATGACCAAAATCGACCACCTCTCACAGCATTACTATGCATAAAAAACGCATTTCCGTTTTTCTTGTTTCTTCTATTTATATGGAACAAACAATGTTCTAATGCCATTTTTCGCGTTCTAGACGAAAAAAAACATACACATGTGTTACAACGCCTAATAACCGTAATCTGCAGTTTGACCTCGTGACCTCGGATGACCTTGACCTGACACAAGGTCATAAACAGCTTAGAAAGGTACTTAGAAGTGTCAGACACACGAATCATACCGATTTATCGACAGCTTATGCGTTTAATATAGCAATTTTGCGCGACAATTCCATCCATCGAGACATTTTGACACGGTCAAACATTTTGTAGTTGACCTGACCTGTGACGTCATCGGTGACTCCGAGGTCAACAATATTATGTTTCCCTCGATAAATTTCCCAGGGCTATCATCGAATGCCGTTTGAATTTTTTACATTCGTTTCAGTAGTTTTGGAGATCCGAGATGGGAGGTAAAAAATACCCCCCCCCCCCCCCCCCCAGTAAGTCGCGTTATGAAATATACCCCAGTAACTCGCGGGTTAAGAACAGTTCACGGCCAAGTATGCTTTGCAGATTTCTACCAACCATCTTAAAATGCGTAATAAAACCAACCAATCTTACCATAAACACAAAACAAACCGTATATGGTGATCACCGAGGTGCCAATGGAGCGGACCCGGCAGCGCCCTGAGACGATCACTGTCCGCTCGACTAGGTCCCTCGTACCGGACTCGCTGTGCCTGGATCTACTGCTCACGGACTGGTCGGCGGTGTACCAGGCAGGGGGAACTGGGGCAAAGTGGGAAGCCTGGCTAGCAGCATGGTCGCCAATCATCGACAGGCACATGCCAACAAAGCAGGTCCGGCTCAGACACCCGCCGTGCCCGTGGCTCAGGGATAACTCGGAGCTGAGAGCGCTGATGCGCGACAGAGACCTCGCCCGGACGGACTGCGATGCCGACCCGAGTCCGGAGACCCGCCGGGCCTACCGTGCTAAGCGAAACGCAGTCAAAGGTGCCCAGTGCCGAGCGAGAGCGTCTTTTTTTCTTTCATCGTTTAAATTTTCGCGTAAAACAACGTGGAAAGACATAAGACGATTCCTGGTATCACCAAAGTGTACTGCGAGTGGGACGAGTGACGGCCGACCAGAGTGGGCCGACAGACTAAATCAACATTTCGCCTCGGTGGCCCCCACCGAGGCGAAATGTTGATTTAGTCTGTCGGCGTGCTGATTTAGTCTGTCGCGTTGCAGCGGAACTGGATGCTAAGGGCGAACAAGTCTAGCCGATATCTCCTTGCCCGCCCCGTGTCGTTAGCGGCGCATTCCGTGTTCACTCAGTGACCTTGCCAGAACTGTCAAACTGTTTGAAACGTATGTCATCAAGTAAGGCGTCGGGCGATGATGCCATTACTGTTGCAATGTTGCGTATGACATTTTCCGTGATAGGACCGCACTTGTTGAATGTCATCAATGCCCCGTTAACATCTGGAGTGATCCCCGCTGCATGGAAAGTCGCGAATGTCGTACCAATTCATAAAGCTGGTTGCAGGGAAGACCCTTCTAACTATAGGCCAATTTCGATTTTATCAACAGTGGCGAAGCTTGCTGAGCGTGTTGTATGTACGCAGCTGCTTGATTACCTCATAACACACGATGTTCTCTGTGATGAGCGGCACGGCGTTAGGCCCGGCCGGTGCACGGAGTCGGCGATGCTGGACGCTGTCAGCTACCTGGCCAGCAGCATGGACCAGGGACTGGTCAGCTGTCTAACAACGGCTGACACCTCTAAGGCCTTCGACAGCGTCCAGCACCGCCGGCTCCTCGACAAACTTGGATGGTATGGGGTCGACCCTCACTGGTTTGAGAACTGGCTCAGCGATCGGCGTCAAAGGGTCCGTTGAGGCTCTGGTGGTACCGTTACCGTTGATCACGGAGTGATTCAGGGATCCATCTTGGGACCGATTTTATTTGTATTGTTCACCAACGACCTCGCCTCATATTTGTCCGGCACAAGGGTGGTGTATGTGGACGACGCACAGTTCATCCACCGTAGCGATCCAAAGGACCTGAAAGGCCTCCAAAATCGTGTTCAGATCACTCTTAGATGTGCCAATAATTGGTTTATTCAAAACAAGTTAAAAATCAACCCCGGAAAAGTGACATTATTCTGGTAGCCTCAAATCGCAGACGGCTCAGTGCCGACTTCGAGATCGATTTCGATGATGCGGCACTTCACCCGGCACCGAAAGTCAAGGTACTCGGTGTCGTTTTAGACAAAAGCCTTACGTTTGAAGATCACGTATCTGCAGATTTTCATCGTTGCTATGCGACTTTGGGTGGTCTCTCCAAAATGTCACGTCGCCTGCCTGAGGAAGTAAAAAAACTACTCATTGAATGTCTCGTTTTTTCACACATTTTTTATTGTGCCACAGTTTGGGCCGGATGCAACTTAACGCAACGTAAAAGAATTCAAAAAGTTATTCATCATAGTGCCAGAATAGTAAAAGGTTTGCGTCGTTCCGAGCATATACCACCACATTTAAAAGATCTGCAATGGCCCACCCTGGACCAGCTCGTCATGGAGAGAGATGTCGCCATGTTACACCGCACAATTCACAGCCCACACGCACCTGATTGCCTCCGTGATCAGATCGTATACAGATCAGAAGTATCGGAGAGAGAAACACGTGCTTCGATAGCGGGCTCACTTCAGCTGCCTCGCGTTCGAACGGAGCATGGTAGGCGGTCTTACCCATATAGAGCTGCCGCAACATGGAACAGGACCAATGTGGCCGTTCGGGAGGCTCAGACCTGGTCTCTGTGCAGGAAAGAGCTTCGCTTGTGGATGAGTGAGGGTGAGCGATATGTTTAATGACGTTATTAGTTTTATCCTTGCAATGTTTGTTGGTCTTATATGAATGGCATGTGTGTATATTGCAATGTATATAGACTCATGATCCGAAAAGCCGCAAAAGCGGAGATCATACGAAATAAATAATGATGATGATGGACAAGCATGAATACTAAGATTGTATCCAATTTGCTCAAACATGGTGAAGAGTGATCTTGGTTCCTTTTAATTCGAAATCGTGCTTTATAAGTACTGTTAACAGCACAAATATCCAGAGCGGAGTAATATTTCTTACGACATTTTGACCTTCATTTGGTAGCGTAGCGGCTTTTGCGAAGACTGCTACGCTTCCATATGCACAACCGATTTACTTTTATCCGACGGCAGTTGCCGATTTCTCGCGAATAAGAACTAGAGCTGCAATATCTCCGGAAAGTATCATACCGGTAACATACAACAACACAACCAATAACACAATGTTCCACCAATATACCGGCGCTGTCATTAGTATTTTGTCGCACATATGTTCGCATGCCGCATAGTACATGCTGCAGGCATCTAAGAAGTGTTTGCGGTGCCTAAAAATGGCCCGCTGTGTCGTGCACTGTACCGTAAGTCATGCAGCTCGAAACGTGGGAGGAGCTTATTTTAGCCAAGTTAGCGGGCATTTATTTTCGCGACCAGCACCTGACGTGAATTCTGTATAATACCACGAAAACAACACCAACAAAGGCAATACCTAGGCTGCAACAACCATACGACCAATGTGTTACATAACAGCAGACGGTAAATTGACGCCCTGGCGCCGTAATCGTGATCATGTGATGGTGAAAGAAACCTTCATGCTCCACTATTAGTGGACAATGGTCCACTGTTTTGAAACTGCTATGTAAATGGGGCTAATTAGGGACGAAACGACAGGGGGTCGTTCCCCTCCCCTGCACGGTCACGTGTAGGTATCGGACCCTGCACTGGCGAGGGTTCAGGTGGCTCAGTGGTGAACGGTAAAACATAAATAGGGGGTCGTACCCCTCCCCTGCACGGTCACGTGTAGGTATCGGACCCTGCACTGGCGAGGGTTCAGGTGGCTCAGTGGTGAACGGTGCAACATAAATAGGGGGTCGTACCCCTCCCCTGCACGGTCACGTGTAGGTATCGGACCCTGCACTGGCGAGGGTTCAGGTGGCTCAGTGGTGAACGGTAAAACATAAATAGGGGGTCGTACCCCTCCCCTGCACGGTCACGTGTAGGTATCGGACTCTGTACTGGCGAGGGTTCAGGTGGCTCAGTGGTGAACGGTGCAACATAAATAGGGGGTCGTACCCCTCCCCTGCACGGTCACGTGTAGGTATCGGACCCTGCACTGGCGAGGGTTCAGGTGGCTCAGTGGTGAACGGTGCAACATAAATAGGGGGTCGTACCCCTCCCCTGCACGGTCACGTGTAGGTATCGGACCCTGCACTGGCGAGGGTTCAGGTGGCTCAGTGGTGAACGGTGCAACATAAATAGGGGGTCGTACCCCTCCCCTGCACGGTCACGTGTAGGTATCGGACCCTGCACTGGCGAGGGTTCAGGTGGCTCAGTGGTGAACGGTGCAACATAAATAGGGGGTCGTACCCCTCCCCTGCACGGTCACGTGTAGGTATCGGACCCTGCACTGGCGAGGGTTCAGGTGGCTCAGTGGTGAACGGTCCAACATAAATAGGGGGTCGTACCCATCCCCTGCACGGTCACGTGTAGGTATCGGACCCTGCACTGGCGAGAGTTCAGGTGGCTCAGTGGTGAACGGTGCAACATAAATAGGGGGTCGTACCCCTCCCCTGCACGGTCACGTGTAGGTATCGGACCCTGCACTGGCGAGGGTTCAGGTGGCTCAGTGGTGAACGGTAAAACATACATACGGTGCAGTGTTTTGAGCTTACAGCCTTACATGTAAGCGTATCACAACTTAACACGGAAGAGTCTGTCCCCAGTTGGCGGTGGTCTTCTATCTAGCTGGATGGGTTACCGCAGGGATCCACGGTGGCGAAGCTCTCTTCAGCTATAACGTCAGATATCCTGGATCAGATGCAGAACAGGTAGCAAACACGCTTTATGCTTTTCACCTGCAGCCTTGTGGCCAGGGGTGAAATACTGCAAGTAGCGCCAAATAAAACTGGTATTAGATGAAATCGGCCCCCAGAGACCGATTTTACTATTTGTTGCGAGGTTGAATAATGCAAACTTTTTTAATCTAACCTTATCTTCTTTTAGTAAAATAATTAACCTGCACCGTGCCGGTGCTCGGTGCCACCTTCGCCGTGCCGGGCGTTTCGACGCCCCTCCCCCCCCCCCCCCCCACCTCCCTCCCATCGAACTCGGCTCCTATGGGACGTAGACAAGACACAAACCGAAAAGACCGTTCGAAAGCTAGTCAAAAGTCATTTTGATACTATGTCGGTCAATTTTTTGGCTCATGTCAATATTGAGGTCACCAGAGGTCATCAAAGGTCAGATTTTCCAGTTTTAGGACTTCGCTTCGAACACCCCCAAATATATCGGGAACTATGGTAGCCATTATATCTATTATTTACATTATTTCTAGAGCTTACAATTGCTCTTTTGCGTTTGTTCGTAGCTATTATAGGTCCCGAGATGTTTGGGGATTCAGGAACAAAGTCCTAAGATTGGACAATCTGACCTTTCATGATCTCTGGTGACCTCAATAGTGATCTGAGTAAAAAAAATGACTAAAATAGTTTCGACATGATTTTTGAGGAGCTTTCGTTGTTTTTGTCTACACTCCATAGGAGCCGAGTCCGAAGCGAGGCGTCGAAACGCCTCCCCGTCACGGCGAAGGTGGCGCCGAGCACCGGCACGGCGCGGTTTAAGACATTGGTTGACCCGTTAACCAATTTCTATTTGTCCTTGATATGACTCAATTCCGAAGCGGAGATATGCCAACCCCTTGATGATATGTCTCATCATGTGCATGCGTATAGCTCATCTTATTCTCCCACTCACATATTATCCCCCCACAGCCAGACAGAAGCTCGTGGAACTGCACAGTTTCACACTCCTGACCAGTCCTTCCAATTCACAGTTTCGTCGGGCCCTCTACACCCCCGACCAGCAGGGACTCGTCTAACATGTTAAGTGGGGGGCCAACCCCCCCCCCCCCACTCACGAATCCAGCCCCCCCCCCCCCAGTCAAGCTTAAAATCGACCACTGGGGGGGGGGGGGGGGGGGCTAGCGCCACCATCCACAAAGCATGCCTGGAGCTTTTACTATCTTGAGCTATCGAAAACGAAACGTTCTCTTTCATGAAAGGAAGGAAAATAAAGATAGTTTAGTAGCCAAGCTGCTATGAATCATAGCAATCATATTCCAAGCTAGAACCTAATGTAAAATATCGGCAGACTGTCACCAACATTATGCCAAAAGCTAACTCTGGTGGTCCCGTTTTCTAATTGGTTGCGTATTTTTCGGAGGTACGATGCGGAGTTTTATTACCATGGTAACCATTGTTTGTTTACTTGTCTGGACTGAGGAACGCGACGGTGGGAGCGGGAGCAGGGTGGGACTCCGGGAGCAAGATTACGGTGCGAGTGGACCGAGTTCCAAAGGCTAAAGGTTTGCGATGGACATCAGACATTTTTTTCGTAAGAAGGTAAATCAAATTGTGTTGATGCCCGGCTCAGAACTACGTCTGTGACTGGTTTATTGTTAGGCAGTTGACATTTTGTGTTTGTGGCTGGTACTGAACCTACGGTATGGTTTCGTCACTCGTGGACACGACTCACTATATTTTGAGAGACCTGTGATGTCCAGAACTTACTTAGCTGCTTCAAAGGGGGATCCAGAAAGGCGGTTTGGGGGGTAAATCTAAAGAAGTTTTACAAAATTATGATAACTCATCGGATTTTTCTCCCTTATGCATTGGTAGTTGAAATAAAACCAACTTTTCTGAATACAAGTTGCTTAGTTCTTCTTTTATGTCAGGAAATGTGTCAATTTTGTGCCGATTTCGGGTGTTCGGGGGGGGGGGGCATGGCCCGTTTGCCCCCCCCCCCCCCCTCTAGATCCGCCCTTGGACTGCTAGCTTATTTTGGTGGATTCAAGAGATAAGTACACCCAGTCTCTATGTCTGCGTAACGTATTTTGTGCCTTCTCGTCCTCCGCAGAGTGTTAGCCAGAGACGTAGGAACGTCACGAAAAGTGAGGGGGCCAGTGGAACCTTGATCTCGTCTTAAGAGAAACCCAATACCCTTAGGCGGGATTTCTTTGCAGTTTTGGCTCTTCTCGTCTTGGCGAATCTGTAGCGATGTTAAATTTTCTTCAGTAAACAAAAGGGAAAATTTGTAAGTTTTTTTAAAGTGAGGGGGCCATGGCCCCCAATCTGCAAAGTAGGGCGCTTCTCGACGAAATTCCGTCGGTGCGCATGAGCTTTATGCGCATGATGCAGATTTGTCATGCACATAATGCAACTCTCATGCGCACGCTACGTACGCACGCACTTCGACATGCGCAGCACTGGGACCGTGGGGTTAACTATTATGGCGTAAAAAACACAATATAATAAGCCGCCTGCTAGGTGCGCCACATTTGTCACAAAAACGTCATAATTGGCTTCCATTTTTTTTTACTATCAAAGGAACACAAATAATTTTAATTTTGGGCAATTAAATGTACAGTAACCGTAGCAAAGTATTTTTTAACCAAAAAAAAAACATTCTTGTGATATATTTTTCCCCATTTTCCGCAAATATATGCGTTTTTGACATGTCTTGAGTTGTACACTTGAGGTGCGCCTGAGAGTTTTTTTTTGTGCGCATGGGTCAAAGCCGAGTGCGCATTCATGCGCGCGTTTCGATCCCCCATGCGCAGTCCGTCGAGCCGGCTGTCACACTTTGCACTATGGCATGGCCCCCTGCCCGAGCCCCCCCCCCCCCTGTTCCTACGCCTATGGTTTTTGCTGTGAGCGCAGGCCAATGTTGGAGGCTAATGGGGACAATATTCACTGGCTGATCCAATGCGCTAATGCGCCGATGCGGGGGGGAGGGTACAGATCGGTGGCCTTACAAAGCCTACCAAAAACCGGCAAAATCTGACGCATTTCTATATTGAGATGGAGCATGGGTCGTCTTCCTCTCAAATGCATCCTGGCCTTCCCGCTACTTTTTGCCACTGAATCCTGGGAACACTTTTCACTAATGCTTTCACTCATGTTTGTTTGCACAATGTTTGTACACATTATTTTACAGCATGTGTGCTGGGAAAGACCTTAAATAATTTTTGTTTGATCCTGATGAAGCTGATCCTCATTTTCCCTTTCTATAGGGTGCTCCTGGCACCGGTTCAGAACCGGCTGCATCAGCTAGCAAGCGGCCACGTTCAGAGGACAAAGACTCCAGTCACGCCGGTGAGCTGCGGCTATTGGGGCTGAGGTTCGCGGGAATTTGAAGGCTGTTTGCGATGCGCCTTTCCAGATAGCTACTTTCGATAACCGTTTTGAGGGCTGCAAAACACTTCGCAGGTACGCATGTAAGGACACTTTTTGTCGTAGAGTTAGATACAGTAGTACCCGCGCAACAGTGCTATTTAGCAGAGCATGCAAATAAATTGAATACCGTAGCTGCAGAACACGAATCAAGCAAAACAATAATGGTCTCGGGACACTTTTAGGACAGTGTAACCGCTACGATGATAAAACGTCAGGAGACGGGACGAAACAATGTCAGATTTATAAATATATGCGATCGTTAAACGTCGGCAGACAGGTAGGAAGACAGGTGGACGAAGCCTATCACATCCTGGTATGTACCTGGGCATAGACCCAGAGTCAGTAAATACGAAACAGTGATGGTCAGCGTTTAAGCGGCGGGCCACCGGCGATATGACGACAAACTCCTGATACGCGCTTCTTTGATGTCAAGGTAGTCTGTGGCGTCACCAGTCACCACAATTCACTGGTGGCGCCACCCGTGGTAATGGCCATAGTCCTGTGAGGCCGCGGAGCGTTCAAAGTACTTATTGGTTCTCAAATAGGGGTAATTGCCTCAATTCGGGTAATGGCGGGCGGGGATAATGACGATTAATCAGTTTTGAGAGAAATTCTGACTGAGCAGTTGAGTGGCGGACAATGCTTATGATTCTATGCCAGATTCTGTTTCTCTCGTTTAATGCTTTATTTGTAGAATGTTGTAGTGTACCTCTGCAAATAATTCAACTTCCAGTCTTCTCAATCTGATATATGGAATAATAAGTAATTCTGGTCATCCAACAAGGAAGCCACTAGCTTTGCATCGGCACCAATAAGCACAACCGACACCGGGGCAAAGAGCGCGATACGCAATACACTTATACTTATATGTCTGGCCATAGATGGCACTAGTAGCAAACGCCTGAAGGTATGCTGTACCGCACTCCTTGAAGCTTAGGTCTGCGGAGCGGCCCAGTCATTCAGATCACCAAAAGAGGCAACCGTGCTCTTGGTGCTGGAAACCACTGGTTTAAGGACTAGAGATGAAATGGTTCTATGTATATTTTGCATGCTATGTATTGCTATGTATTTGTATATTGTGCTATGTAATATACCATTTCTCAATCTATACAAAACATTGTCATCATCTTGCATTTAAATCTCTGAAATTGGTCACCAACCATTATCCTCTCTCCGTGGCATCGGTCCACTTCCCACAGGTCCTTCGACTTCCGCCTTGCCGACTCCTCCTGATGAAAGCTCTTCCCTCTCACCTCCTGCTGAGACTTCAGCTTCCTCATCTAGCTCATCGGAGTGGTACAAGGGCCACAAACTGGACAACGCGTGGCTGCTGCAAAACAACCCCTGCCTTACAGAGACAAAGGCGAGAATGAACAACAAACTTCGGTCCTTCATGACCTGCCAGACCTGCAAGAAGCATGAGACGGCGGCTGTGAAGATGGCATCAAATGGCAAAGTGTACATGGCCGACCGTGTCAGAATCGGTGACAAACAGCGACTGTAGCGAGTGGTCGACCACCTGCTGGGACAGCCTCACGCTGCGGCCGTAGAGGAGGAGCGTATACAGAGAGTGTGGTTGGAGAACCCCACTGACCACCCGTGGCACAACATCACCAAGAAGGCAAACTCTCATGTTATCGGTCTGCTGACACAGCTGGCGGTGGATGTATACAACGACAGCGTGTTCGAGACGCTGACGGCATGGTCGTGGCCCGCCCGGTCTCTCGCCAGCATGCATGCCCAGCGCGTTCTGTCACTGGAGACTGACAACCAGCCGTTTACTCCCCTGACGCCTCCAGCTGCTTCTCTTCAGTACAGGTCGCCAGACGCTTACAAGGAGATGCTCGACATCATCAGCGCCATGGAACGGGATCGGCTGGGAGAGCGGCTACAGCAATGCCTTCTGTACTCGATCCAAGTAGACGGATCTGTGGACCGCACGCAACGTGACAACAAGTTCATAACGGCACGCACGCTGAGCAGCGACGGTGCGTTGCAGAACATGTTCCTGGCGATGGTGGAGCCTGATGAGGATGGAGCTTGCGGCCTTCTAGAGGCGGGGACCGTCGCCCTGGCCAGCTGTCGAGCCCCAACCGAGAAGCTTATCGGCCTGACGACCGACGGCGAGACGGCCAACACTGGCCGGAAAGCGGGGCTATGGGCCAAACTTCGTCAGCACCTGGAACGCGACATAATGACCATGTGGTGCGTCTGTCACCGCTCAGACTTGGCCATGGAGTCGGTCGAAGACGCAGTGGACGAGGTGCGGCAATGGAAGGCAGATATGACCGGCCTCTTGACGTACTTTCGTACTTCAAAGAGGCACACCAAGGCTCTGCGAGACTGTGGTGAAGTCCTGGCATTCCCACAATTCTTTGAAGTGCGCTTTGCAGAGCATCTCCATCAGTGCTGCCGTGCCATTCTCACCAACCTCGAAGCGTGTCGGAGCGTGTGGCAGGCTGTCGCCGCATCAGGCACTGACAAGAAAGGCGCGGCTCGAGCCACTGGCATGCTGAAGAAGTGGCAGGCCGGTGGTCAGACTCTCCGGCTCACAGCTCTGTTGCACGACATCAGCGGCGTCATGTCTCGCTTGCAGAAAACTCTGCAGAAGAGCGAGCTGACTCTGCCGGACGTCATACAGGCCAGAGACTCGGCGCTCCTGCAGCTCCAGCTGATGAATGACGGCCCCCTTCCCGGAGGAAAAGAAGAGGAGCAGGCAGCAGCAAGTGCTGACGACTGCTCAGGACCAAGCAGCCGCCGGCAGATTGTGAACGCCAACGTTCCCTCTTTCAGGAGCTACTCGGCTGTCCTGAACGACACGGTCCAGAGTATCATCAACTTCTTGGGCGAGCGGCTGGAGATCGAGCAGGAGGAGCTGGTCAACATCATGTTGAAGCTGGTAAGCGCAGCTTCAGTGCGGGACTTCCTGCGAGCAGGCACGGAGCTGACACGGGGAATTTTCGGACAGGCTGGTGTGGAGGACCTCGTAACGTCCACCTGTGACCAGTGGTCTGCTATGTGTTCTGCCCGAGACGGAGCAGCCACCGTGGGAGGAAAGCTGCGACTAATGTTTTCCGCTGCGTCAGGTACATGTAAGAAGCTCCTTGGCGGTTTCATGGCACTAACCCCGCACAGCATGGGCACGGAGCGCGCGGTTTCACACTTCAACGCAATCAGGTCCCACCACCGGCTCAGGATGGCAAACAGCACGGTGAACGCCCGTCTACTCCTGGCTCTCAACGGCGTCGGCACCGCGGCGTTCGACCCGAGGCCGGCCGTGGCATGGTTCCTGAGTGTCAAGGACAGGCGTGAGCGCGCTCCAACTATCACCGCTTACACCGAGCGGGTCTTTGTGGCCAAGTTTTTCCGCAGTAGTGGCAATGTTTAGTACGGTTCGTGTTTACAGGCCATAAGATTGTGTGCAAGACACTTCACAAGCACATATCTGAGAATGTGCAATGTGCCATTGTGCAGGCACAACCAATATGATCATTGTGAGCGAATGTCACAGCAGCGTGAGCCAACGGATCGGTATTGAGCGCTATGAACACTTGCTATGCCTCGCTTTGCGACGGATCTTTTTTAACGTATCTTTTTCATGTGTATATTATAGCTGTATTGTTGAATTACCCTCGGCCAGTTGCATAATGATTGATGAGGCTCTTCTTGACGCTTGATGCAGTGAAGCCAAACCAAATTAAGAGATCCCGAATCTGGGCAGACCGACGTACATATATATGCCTGACTTTCTGCGATCTGCACTAAATATGTTGTACGTCGCACGCCATATTGTCAGCCCATACATCGGGTTATATGCGGTACAGCATAACTTCAGGCGTCTTCTACTAGTGCCATCTAGACGGATGGGATATAATAAGACATATACATCTGTACTTACCGTAAATGTACGGTTTTCAACATTTAAGGACACGTGAGCTCTAGCACAAACTGGGCATCATTTAACACGCGCCCTGGAGGGGGGGGGCGAAATCCGCCCACCCCTACGGTTTTTCGAAAATAGCGCAAAAACGGCGGCGCGCAGCGCCGCCGTTTTTTGTATACCTGTTTAGAAATGAACTTCCCGCATTATGTAAAATTATTTGCCTCAGGTCATCTCAGGTCAGGTCACCAGACCAGGTCACGTGATGACCTCAACTCCAAAACGTTTTCAGTAGTACCACAGCCACAGTTTTACGCTGATCGGTTTCAATCTTGCAGGACTTCATAAGGTCATAGATGCCAACAATTTGTTGATCTCGGATTTATAATATCGGTGACCTAAGGTCAGGTCAATTTTGTGACCGCCAACACGGTTTTATCAATAACTATCGACATAATGAAGATAGAGAAGAGAAAATGGTACCAATATGTTTGTCTCGTCGAGACACGTCTCCCAATATGCAACATGACCAACTTGGGTCGCCACTTGACCTTGACCTGAGGTCAGACTTCTCAGTTGACCTAACCCGGTCACCATGAATATGATTCGAAGCGCCTTGACAAGACACACGCGATGGTGTAAACATTATTACTTTATCTGTATTAGGTAAAAGGTTATTTGGGGAAAACAGTTTTGAAAACAAAATCACTTTTTTGACATTCGATGACCTCTGGAGCCTAAACTATTGACCTGAGCTCAAATCTGAGGACACCATGTCGATTGCACTTTTCAATGAATTTCGATTGCTTTTTTCCGTTTGCCGCTAACTATCATAGTTCCCAAGATATTTGGGGGTGTTCGAACCGAAGTCTTGAAAACTTGAAAATCTGACCCTTGATGACCTCTGTGACCTCAATATTGACCTGAAGAAAAAAAAAATTAATACTTTCGAAAGAGCTTGTCTCGAGCTATCTAACGTCGTTTCCCGCTTGTCGCTACGTTACGTGGTTTTCGAGATCATAGGGGGGGGGGCGAAATCCGCCCCCCCCTTCCAGGGCGTGTAATTATCAGAGGCCCTCCAGGGCGCGTGTTAATATCCACATATTTTTGTAAGTTCACTGCAATAATTCGACGATACTAGAACAAAAACTGGGATATAGGTATAACGTGAGTGGTGTGTTATCACCAAACGAATCACCCATAGTTTAATTAGGAGTTTACAAAACATGTGTGCATTAATATTCACTCCAGCGGCAGCCCCCCCCCCCCCCCAGTCAAATTTCCTTAGACGAGTCCCTGCCGACCAGTATCGAGGAGAGTGCGGCTACCGTCTTCCCGGCGGCAGCAGCGTGCATATCCAAAGCGGCTCGGATGACCTCCTGGAGCGTCTGACTAAAATCGACAGAACTCAACGCCTCATTGATAGCTTCAGACGTAAAAACTAATTATTCTGGAAGCACGGATACACGTCTCCTGATGGCTACTGATTTGTGACAAGACTATGGACTTCAATCACTGATAGAACTAAACATGCTGGAGCATACTTTTTTAATCCAACTGTACCAAACTTTGAAATATGATTATTGTATGTTACCAGTTTCGCCAATAATTGTCAGCATTCTGATGTTGTAGTAAAAGTCACGCTATTTAAATACAACTATTTGATATTTCCAAGGCAAATCTCTCGAGAGAGAGAGAGAGAGAGAGAGAGAGAGAGAGAGAGAGAGAGAGAGAGAGAGAGAGAGAGAGAGAGAGAGGAGAGAGAGAGAGAGAGAGAGAGAGAGAGAGAGAGAGAGAGAGAGAGAGAGAGAGAGAGAGAGAGAGGAGAGAGAGAGAGAGAGAGAGAGAGAGAGAGAGAGAGAGAGAGAGAGAGAGAGGAGAGAGAGAGAGATGAGAGAGAGAGAGAGAGAAGAGAGAGCGAGAGCGAGAGCGAGAGCGAGAGCGAGAGCGAGAGCGAGAGCGAGAGCGAGAGCGAGAGCGAGAGCGAGAGCGAGAGCGAGAGCGAGAGCGAGAGCGAGAGCGAGAGCGAGAGCGAGAGCGAGAGCGAGAGCGAGAGCGAGAGCGAGAGCGAGAGCGAGAGCGAGACGAGAGCGAGAGCGAGAGCGAGAGCGAGAGCGAGAGCGAGAGCGAGAGCGAGAGCGAGAGCGAGAGCGAGAGCGAGAGCGAGAGCGAGAGCGAGAGCGAGAGCGAGAGCGAGAGCGAGAGCGAGAGCGAGAGCGAGAGCGAGAGCGAGAGCGAGAGCGAGAGCGAGAGCGAGAGCGAGAGCGAGAGCGAGAGCGAGAGCAAGAGCGAGAGCGAGAGCGAGAGCGAGAGCGAGAGCGAGAGCGAGAGCGAGAGACCACACACCTAAAGTCCATCAGACGGGTGACTTAGGAAAAGATGGAGGGCATCAGGACTAACTCTAGGCAGTGTATAGTGCCCTGCCCAGGCAATGACAAACTAGAAAATACAAATACTACTCACACCTAACATCAGTGCAGTGCAAGTGCCCAAATTGGAAACACTTGCTGTATTGCCCGTATTGCCCTACGTGGCTTTTGTTTACACTTCCAATGTCCTGTGTGCGGCACATTTGGCAACAAATAACAGCATATACACAATTGGCAGCACTGGATTTAGGAAAATCCTTGTACTTTGCCGATTGGAAGGTTTCACATACGCGAACATTATTAAACTTTACCGGAGAGTCCGCCGCTGCGTGTTGTCCCAGGAAGCCCCGCTCCGCCGTCGGCTCACTTCCGAGCTCCTGGCTTCGCCTTGCCCGTTGCTGTCGTCCAACCGTCCGTCTCGGTAGCGGCGGAAGCTTCCGCCGCCGCCGCCGCCTCTGGTTTCACGCCCGGTGTTGGTGTCAGGCGGAGTCTGTTTCTGCTCACCGTTGGCGAGCCTCTGGACGTCGTCGACCACTTCTTCATCTTCGACGCTAATCGACCACGTCATCACCTCCAATGCCGAGCTCACCACCAATGCCGGGTGATCGACTGCAGCGTCAGCGACCACGACATGATCACCGTTAACATCCAGACCAAGCGAACGCGCCGCGCTGCGCAATCCATCACGGTTCGCTCCACGAGAAACGTCGATAATGACACGCTGTGCCTCGATATGCTCCTGGCCGACTGGAGTGCGGTCTACAGCGCCACTACAGCGTCGGCGAAGTGGATGCCTGGCTACAAGTATGGCAACCCATCATCGACTGGCACATGCCGCTTCGGACTGTCCGACTCAAACACCCTTCTTGCCCTTGGCTGCACGACAACGCAGAGCTGCAGGGTTGTATGGAGAGACGATACCGAGCTCGAGAAGCCTGGGCTCGGGACCGTACAAGTGCCTGAAGCTCAGCAGGCATTTAGGAACAGCAGAAATGTCGTCAAGAAAGCTCAGTACAGCGCCTGCTCGGAGTACTTCGCTCTCTCGTACAAAAATCAACGAGCCACAACCTGACTGACATTCGCCGGCATCTGCTAGCATCGAAGAAGCCGGAACCGAGAATTACCCCACTCCACCACAGCGACCCAACGTGGGCCGAGCGACTAAACGCCACTTCGTGTCTGCGGGGCAGATGTCGCTGCTGCGCTGTCCGCGGCGCCGCAGGGGGCGTCTCTGCCACCGCGACCCCCGCGCGTGATTAGCGGCGCCTTCAGGGTGAGAACTGTGACTCTGCCAGAGTTATCGTTTCGCACTAAGTGGCATGGGCAACTCGCGCGCGAATGGATGTGACGGCATAACAGTGCAGATGCTGCGTGCAACCTTTCCGACCATTGGGCCTCATCATGTTGCATGTGGTCAACTGTTCACTTCGTTCGGGGGAGGTGCCGGTTAGGTGGAAGGATGCATGTGTTGTACCGCTGTACAAAAAGGGTGACCGCGCGATCCTGCGAATTTTAGGCCAATTTCTATTACCAAGTTGCCTGGAAAACTTTGTGAAAATGTGTTTCTGTTCAACTTTCTCCTACATTGACCAAAACCATGTATTGTGTGACAACCAACACGGATTTCGAGTAATCATTCGACTGAAACTGCGATGATTGATACACTTAATTTTCTTTCATCTAAAATGGAAAATGGTCATGTATCCACTCTTCTAGCGGCTGACACATCCGCGCCTTTGATAGCGTTGAGCATACACGTTGTTAGATAAATTAGGATGGTATGGCGTGGACAGCATTGGTCGAGGACTGGCTGAGAAATAGGTGTCAGAGCATCCGGGGCAGCGGCGCCGGGCCATTACCAGTGACGCCATGGGGGTAATTCAGGATCATTACTAGACCAAAATTGTTTTTTGATGTTTACTAACGATCTTGCAGCACATTACCAATTTGGCAAGCAGGTGATGTACGCTGATGACGTACAGTTCTTAGATTCCGACCTGGTTGAGAACTTGGCATCACTAAAGGCGCGTATGGAAAAGCACACTCGACGTTGCTTTTCTCTGGTTTCACTCAAAATCGACTTAAACTTAATCCTAGTAAAACAGAGCTGCTGTTTGTCAAACCGAAGCAGAAAAGATGCAAATTCTTGACAATAAAATTTGGTGACGCAGATATAAATCCATCTCCACACGCAAAAATTATCGGTGTATACGTTGACTCGTCGTCGTCATGGGAAAAACAAGCGTCTCAGGTCACCCGTCGCTGTTTCTATGTTCTCGTCGGTTTATCTAAATTGAGACACAGAATACTTTCGAAACTAAGAAACCACTGATTCAGGCACTCGTGTTCCCCATTTGCATTATTGTCTGACTGTATGGGGCGGTTGTTCTGCCACACTGCGTCATCGGGTGCAGAAGGTTATAAATTTGGAGCACGCATCGTCACTGGACTGTCCCCGGCGTGAGCATATCACTCCTGCCCTGGAATCGTTAGGGTGGGATCGGCTTGACGGCATGTTGGAGGAGCGTGATGCGGCCATGTTGCGCAGACTGATGTCGCCCGCGCGCCGCCGGCGCTTGCCGATCTCGTACGAGTCGGTCCGATGTGTCGGTTAGGGCCACTCGTGGAACTCGTGGAGGTCATCTGGAACTCCCAAGAGTGCGGACAGAGCGTGGCAAACGCACATTTCCGTTTAGAGCCGTGAGTGTGTGGAATGCGCGCAAGGTCGCCTGTGATTAGCGTCTGCAGACCTGGGAACAATTAACACCATTTAGATAGATTTATGCATTGTGTACCCATTTATTTTTATTCTCATGTTCATGACGTGAGGGCAGAAAAGCCATGTTTTATGGAGTCCCTTAATAAACCTGACTATGACTATGACTATGTCGATGGTTTTGATGACCTTGATCGGCGAGTTCTCCGAGACCCTGATTTCCATGGTGCATCAGTCAGTCCAGGCTGCCCAGATCTTCCCTTCTCTCGTAGTTGACGAGCGGTGTACATCACACGCTGGTTTTCCTGGGTCAGATTTTCGGCCAGGAACAGTTTCTTTACGACTCTGCTGTGAACGTAGAGGTTCTTGGGACCTCCACTTTCCTGAGGTTACTCTTGGCGGCCCATAGCTCTTCTCTCTTCTGGAAGGAGACAAACTTAACCAGGATGGTGCGTGGCTTCGTCTTCCCTCTGGACGTCCGAGTCGGTGAGCCCTGTCTATGTCCGTAGAGGACTGCTTGACTCCAGCCAGTTTGGCTATTTTCTATAGCTACTTTCACTGGCTGCTCACCTTCGGTCTCGGGTAATGCGTCGATGTTCAGTATATTGCGTCGAGAGTATTGTTTCGATGTCGTTTATAGCTTGTTGCTGCTGCTGGCACTTGCCGTTCAAGCTGCTCTATCTTCTTGTCGCGTTATTCAAGCTCCTGCTTAATAAACGGATCTACAGGTTTTCGCGTAGCGACTTCATCAGATCCGAGCAGGGTGGTGTACTCCGCTCCTGCAACATTGGTGAAAAGTGTGACAACTGCAAGCAGCTTCTGCTCATAAGCTATATTTTGGCTATCAGCTAGTATTTACCAATCAGTCTTGAGCAAGCTCGACGGTGATTGGTCAGGTTGTGATGACGTGAAGGCGCGGGAGAGAATCATTTGTTTTACATTTCAATGGGTTCGCCATATTGGTTCGCGTGGCAATGTACGGGCGTGTGTGCGTGTGCATTTTTAAGCATTTACTTATTTTTATGAAGCGTAAGACAATATTTAAAGGTGTATATGAAAGTCGACATAAAACTTGTATCTGTCAACATAGCAGTATTTTCCCAGAATACCTCATAAGCTAAAAATGTACACCCAAATCTGTGCGTTCTTAGCTGAGGACATCTGCGAAAATTGTCGACATAAGGGGCTGTAGGAGTAGGTAGCTATATTTTGGTATTTTTCAAGGACGTAAACCCATAGATTGTGTCACCTTATATAAACAGACTAGAAAATCCATACCAATGTGACTGATATCGGTATTACTTAGGTTTTGAGACACCATTATGAGTATACCAGTGGCGCGATCGGATTTTCGGATGGTGGGCAAAGACACCCAGGGGGTCCCTCGGCAGAGAGGGCCCTCCCACGGCTAAAGGCCCCCCCTAAAAAGACGAGAAATGGTATCTACTCGGATTTAGGCCACTATATTTTGCAGGGCCTCTAAATGGTCACAAAAATAACGTCGGCAAGGCCAATGTTTGAAGTCTCAGGCCTTCTGAGGGGCCCCCTCATGGCCTACCGAGGGTCCCCCTCAGGCCGACTGGGGCCTTCTGTCGACTTAGAAGGCCCATCAGGCTGGCTAGGGTGATATCGAGGCCTGTGAAATGTTTCTTCTTCTGAAAAATCCCCCCATTTTACATTCCCTGAATACGCCTATGATTTTTATTTTGTTTTTTGTCTTTTGGTATTTTAAAGACCAGTACATTTGAAACTCAAAAAAACGTTTGGGGCATGGAAATTGGTCGAGCCACATGGCTGCAATGACCTTTCAAAAACACCCCAAAATTTTCGGATTTTTGCCCCCTGGCCCCCCATTTTTAAACAAAACAAAAATATCGGGTTCCAAAAAAAGAGATCTTGTCATGACGAAATCGAATGGCGTTTTCCCCATCGAAAATCGACCGAGCGGTTCTTGAGATCTCGGGGGGGGGGGGGCAGAATCTGCCCCCCCGCAGGTTAACGTTATTCTGGCCGCCCGCAGGGCATAGGTTAAGACATTGGTTGACCGTTAACCAATTGCTATTTTTCCTTGATATGACTCAATTCCGAAGCGGAGATATGCCAAACCCCTTGATGAAATGTCTCAACATGGGCATGCGTATAGCTCATGCTATTCTCCACTCATTTCCTTTCAGCATCTCATCGGTCCTTGATATGACTAAATCGAGGGTTGGGAAAAGTTACCGTTCTGCCAATTCTAATCGGCGACAAATTTGCCATCGGTGGAGTAATCGGTGACAAATCTTAGACAGACAGGTAGGTACCACACCTTTGCAAATTATCACCTCTCTCATGATTCTCGCACCTAGATATCATTAAGTTTCCCAATGGAAAATCACACTCTAAATAATGTTGTTTTTCTAATGCGAAAACCAACTTTCGGTTAATCCTGCAGCTCCAAAATAATCCTGTAGTTCTAAAATAACCCTGCAGCGTAAAAAAACATAAGCAAGCGATATACAACGAGTTCGTTGTTCACGGAACAAAACATGCGCAATAACGGGGAACTAACAGGCGGCGCTGGGGAGGGACGCAGCAACACAACAAGCCGACATTCAAAATTCGCATGGAACTACTAAACATACAGTCGCTGCTCCCAAGCTTCCGGACGTTATGACAGATGTGCAGCAAAACGAGCCTGATCTGCTTTTCTTCACCGAAACAAACCTCAAATCTGCTACGCCGAACAGATACATCACGATACTAGGCTATCGCAAAACTATTTGTCGTTTCCGATCGAAGACTAGGTCGAAAGAAGTCTGGCGGTGGGTTATCATTCTGGCAAAGGACATATACAATCCTGAAGTTATCATGAAGACTTCCGAAAGCAATTCGTCTCACATGGACACCGTATGGATTAAAGTCAAATTTGATCAGCGTCGTACCATGATGCCGCCTGCGTCTACAGGTCTCCAAACACCAGTGAGCGTCAACACGAAGACGACTTCAGCGAGTTGGAGAGACAACTTCACGTCGTCATCTGCCAGCATACACCCACCAACATCGTCATCAGCGGCGACTTCAACGCCGATGCTGTAACTAATCCAGCCGGTGCCCGCCGTTTGCGACAGCTGGCCGAGAAGATGTCACATGCGCATGCTGGTGAATGAGCCTACCTATATCCGGGGTAGCTGCAGATCGACACTGGGATAACATCCTGGTCTACATGAGGGAAGAAACGAACATGAATGAAGCCGTCTGCAAGTCGAGAACTGTCACTATTCTGCCAAATACCTCAAAGTTCGCGGTCACTCTCCGTTCAGCGTTTCCGCCATCTCCCGCCACAGTGGAAGCTGATCCGTGACTATCGACAGCTGACATCGGAAGAATTCCTCTCCGAGCTCAGCGCCATCAACTCGGCGTCGGGAGGTACCTCCATCAGAGAACTATGGTGACCAATGGCGAAAGTTTGTCTCCTCGGTTCAGAAAATCGTTGATCGTCACGCACCGGAGCGACGGGTCAAGATCCGCAACCCCAAGCCACCGCCCATCTCAGACTCTACGAAGCAACTTCTGATGCAGAGGCGACGAGAACCAGCTGTGGGGCGAAATGAAGACACAAAAAGGCTGAACATGGAGATCAAACGAGCCATACGTCAGGACTACAAAGACGACCTGAAGCATCGTATTGAAGAGACCCTCGCCCCAGAGCATGTGGCGCCATCTACAGACTGTCATCGCACCAAAGCGCGGAGCGCCATCTGGACCGGAAGTGTTGACGGCGGATGACCTGAACAGCTACTTCACGTCCATCGGAGAAGAAACCTGCAGGCGCGTGTCCCAGCAGTTTCAGCAGGTCGGGACGTCAACCACTGCCCACGCGCCTACCTCGTGTTCCCTCCGATGCCCTAGTGCTGACTCCGTCACCCTAGAACATCTGAAGGAAGTCGTCTTATCCATGCCAAATAAGACATCTGCCGCCGATGACATCAATATCATCATCATCAAGAAGGCGCTTTCGGTGATTGGGAGGGTGCTGCTACGCATTATCAACAAAAGCCTTGTCACCAGAGAAGTGAATGGAATGATGGAAAGATGAATGGAAAAAGGCGCAGGTCATTCCTCTTCACAAAAAGGGCAGTCTATCAGAAGCAGCGAACTTCAGACCGAAAACAAACGTACCTGTCATCAGCAAGATCACAGAGAAGATCGTTTTTCATCAACTGGACAGCTTCATGCGGCGAAATCACTTATACAGCCCAGACCAGTATGGGTTCCGGACTAACCACAGCACATCAACGGCACTGGCCACCGTCTCAGACAGCATACGGTGGGCGATGGACCGGGGCGACCTCAGTCTCCTCACACTGATCGATCTGAGCCGCTGCTTCGATGTGGTCGACCACGAAGTGCTTCTCAGTCAGCTTCAGCTGCTCCAAATCGACCCTGGCTGGTTCCGGAGTTACCTGACCAACCACCAACAGCAAGTCAGGATTCCTGGAACGGATGAGGTGTCATCAGCGAAACCGATCAACATAGGCGTGTTCCAAGGCTCCTGTTTTGGGACCGCTCCTATTCAACATAGCTGCACTCAGCCTGTCCTGCTACGTCCCAGAAGATGGTTGCGGACTTCCTGTTCAGGTCATAAGGTACGCAGATGACACGCAGGTACTGGTTTCCGGGCCACGGAGCCGACCCTAGGACGTGCAGCAGGCAATGGAGTGGGTGCTCGACATGCTGGGCACCTACTTCATGCAGAACGGCATGTGCGTCAACGCGTCGAAGACGGAGCTGCTGTTTGCTGAAGGGAGGCAGCAGTTAGCAGCGACTCATCGTGCCCCCAGTATCCAGTTCATGGGAGCCACCTGCAACCGGGCGACGCAGGTGAAGAACCTGGGACTGATCATGGACTCCAACCTGACGTACGAGTCCCACATCGACAGTGTCAT
>JAXIVJ010014850.1:0-33254 GCA_036785665.1 Chirona hameri
TGCCTCCCTTTTACGCTAACCTGGCACCGCCTATGGATACAAATATGCTTTATAACTGTTCTGTCTGATGTCACAATAACGTATCATTTCATTTATCCTAAAAAGAGAAGAAAAAGGACGGTTTTATTGCGTATTTATTTCACCCCATATTTAGTGACCTGCAAACGCCTATGATTTTTGAATTATAAAAAGTCACAGTCATATATCAATCCTCAATTCAATATCTATCGATCCCCATTAGTTGCGTTCAAATCGGTTGATAAACATGACAGCTGTGGTGGATCAAATATACCTCTAATTTTGTTAGTTTTTGCCCCCTGTTCCACCTATATTTTGTTTATAGAAATGTAGATCATGTTGAGGGGAATCGAACGCCGTTTTATTTTTACAAATCGGACGGGTGGATCTCGAGATCTCCGGGGGGAGGGGGAATCCCTTGCCTTCCACTAATAGGGTTAGTCAGCAGCCTGCTACTAATAGGGTTAAGGGCGCAACAACGGCGTGGCCAATTAGCGCCCACACCAGGTCAGCCCGGGTCGTCTGAACAGCGTATACAAGCGGATAGTGGCACCACTGCCAACGCAAATTCGCCCATTAAAGGCTGTAGCTGGAGAACACAGACGTTTTAGGAGACGGAGAAACGATAGGCAATAGGGCGTCTCAAATTCTCCGCAACACCACTGTGTTGAAAAGGGCACTGAATTTGCAAAAAAGTCATTCATGTCGTGTTGAAAATTAGACATCCAAACCGGCTGGGCATTGGTTTCAGTTAAGATGATCCCGTCTTCATTGTTGAAGATGTAAGGGAAAGACAACACGTTCGCACTCAGCGTCAGTTCAACAGGTATCATGCAATAAGACCAGAGATTAGTGCTTCAATAGTTTAAAATTGACAGCAGACTCGCTCGATCCGCTACTTCAACTCATATTATTATTTTTGTCCCGTCAAGCTAGGGCATCAAATGTAACATCCATCTGGAAATAAAAACAATTCAAGACTCCGTAACAAATAACAATTAACAACAAATGAAACCCATGCGTTTCCAAACTAGCTGTTGAATGTTGCTTGTTATTTTTATTTGACAACGGAACTGCCAGGCAGGGGCGGCGCCACGGATTTTTGTCACGGAGGGCAAGTCGAAAGTTAGGGGGCATCCATTTGAGAAGGGGCCTCCTCGAACGCGTCATTTTGTTTTGTTTTTAATTGCTTTTAATGATCTACCCACACAGTATCGCTTACCACGGCTGGCAGGCTGGCTCAGTGGCAGAACAACTGCCTGCGGTGCCAGTGCTCGGGGTTTAATTTCTTCGGCGGGCCTTTGAACAAGTCGACCTGCCCCCCTATAGCGCTCGGAATGGGGTGATGGTTCCCTAGAAGATACAGTGTAAGTGTTTGGTATATATGGTATGGTTTGGTATAATAAAATGGCACAGCCTTCAACGCTGATGTATTTCCCCCTGATAACAAACCAAACTTATAACAACATTTGAGATGGGCCTCTTTGGAGCATGGAGGGACTCTGATAATTACACGCCCTGGAGGGGGGGGGGGGGGGGGGGGTCTCGCCCCCCATACAAGCTACAATAACGAAATGTGTAGGGTAGGGAGGTTCTGTATGGAACTCTGTTCTGCGAAATTTTCATGACCCTAGGCCAATATCTTCAAGGTCAAATGGGGTAAAATATGGAAATTCCCCCCCCCCCCCCCAATTTTAGAACTTTGCTCCAGAAACACACCCAAATATCTCAAGAACTATGATAGCTAGGAACAAACGGAAAAAGCAGTCGAAAGCTCTTGAAATATGCATTTGCCATTATGTCCTCAAATTTTAGCTCAGGTCAATAGTTTAGGCTCCAGGTCATCAACGGTCAAAAAGCTATATGGCAAAAACAGTTTTTTCTTCTCGCAAATAACTTTTTACCTAATAAAGATAAGGCAATTATTTTGACGCCATCGTGTTCGTCTCGTCAAGGCGCTTATATTCATATTAATGTTGACCAGTTAAGGTCAGCTTATAAATTTGCCTTTAGGTCAAGGTCAAGTGGTGACCCAAGTAGGTCATGTTGCATATTGGGAGACGTGTCTCGACGAGACTATCTTCATTCTGTCGAGAGTTATTGACAAAGCAAGTGTTAGTGACCTCAGATGACCTCGGAGGACCCTGTAGAGGTCACTGAACGAAAATTGCACATGGACATCAAGAATGGCCTATAGCATGATCCAGAAGCAATTGGACTGATATCATGCGTATCCTCGGAATAGGAATCATTTGCATATTTCCCCATTGACTTATAAAGGGGTAGGGCACGAAATTGACCCGACCTTAGGTCACTGATATGCAAAATCAAAGATAAACAAATTGTAGGTACCTATGACCTTCTGAAGTCCTGCAAGTTTGAAACCCATCGGCCAAAAACTGTGACTGTGGTACGACCGCAACCTTTTGGAGGTGGGGTCATCACGTGACCTGGTCTGGTGACATGACCTGAGCTGACCCGAAGTCAAGAATTGCACATACGGTGGGTAGTTGATTTCCGAACAGGTATGCAAAAACCGGCGGCGGCCATTTTTCCGCTATCCTCGAAAAAACCTTAGGGGTGGGCGGATTTCGCCCCCCTCTCCAGGGCGCGTTAAATGACAGGGGGAAAAAAGATGTCCCCCCCTGCCCAACGACAGGGGGGGGGGGGGGGGGGGAGGGCGACTGCCCCCCCCCCGGTGGCGCCGCCCCTGCTGCCAGAGTTAAATGCGGTCGGGACCACACCTTACACAGGGACCTCGTCGGCCATTCGAACCCGCTCCCTGACACAGTAAACAGTACCCCCGCCTGCGCCACACTGCCACCGGGATGATCAATCCCCAGCCTGGGTTTAGTGGTTACTTTGGGGATGGGCTGTCAGAGGTCAGAGGTCTTCTTATCGCCATCTTTTTACACACACGTCGGCCAGTTATCCACATCGCTGCTCTTCCACACAGCCGGTACATGACTCCAGCCGCAGTGAACAGCTGCCATTGCGGGCACGCCAGGGCCACGGGGTCGCCGACCACACGGCCGCACCGAGCTGCCCGGCTGGCGAGCTTTGCCAGCTCGGCCAGCTCGGCAGCTGTTGGTCATGGGTAGGCGGGAGCTGCCCGGCTGGAGAGCTTTGCCAGCTCGGCCAGCTCGGCAGCTGTTGGTCATGGGTAGGCGGGAGCTGCCCGGCTGGAGAGCTTTGCCAGCTCGGCCAGCTCGGCAGCTGTTGGTCATGGGTAGGCGGGAGCTGCCCGGCTGGAGAGCTTTGCCAGCTCGGCCAGCTCGGCAGCTGTTGGTCATGGGTAGGCGGGAGCTGCCCGGCTGGAGAGCTTTGCCAGCTCGGCCAGCTCGGCAGCTGTTGGTCATGGGTCCTGGGTAGGCGGTGCGACATCAGCAGCCACCCAAATACGTCTGTCTCTGGTGGCCCCATGTGTGCGCGCGATTTTAACCTCAGTGCGGAATGTGTGGGTTTATACTCTTGTATCGGCTCATTTCACACGGCGATTTCATTGTTCCCGGCGCAGGTATTTGGAATGAGGACTTTGCACACACCGAGCACGTCGCCTCAGCCACTGCCGGGGCCGCCTCGGGCCCGGAGCGCCGGCGGCGTGGTGTTGACGTCATCAGTCCGTGACGTCACTGGCCGCGACGCGCCAGCAGACCGCGTTCGGGTTACCATCTGGCAGCGGCCGCCGCCAGCTGCCATATAAAGTCAGGCGGCTCGGCGGCGCCGCGCGGAGGCCGAAATAGCTGGCAGCGCCGCCATTGATTCGGCCAGTTCTGCCGTGCAGGGCCGCTGCGCCGTGCCGGAGGCCAGGAATAGGCCGCGGCGAGAGAAGGGAGCGGCGGCGCGGCGCGAGGTCTGCGGTTCCCTCTCCTGTCAGCAGCGGCTCCCAGGTGCCGATGGAGACGGGTGGTGACCCGCCGCGTCGCGCCGCCTCGGCTCCAGACCAGCCCGTCGGTCTGTGTGAGCGGTGAGTGACCAAGTCACATGGTCAAACGCAAGGCTGTATGAACCAGGAGAACACTCCGGCCGAAAAAGTGGTGACAACACTAATTTAGTTGCCGCGACCCCGGAGTCGCTGTGACGTAGAAAGCGGAGGACGCGGCCTGCCGGCCGCCGTACACAACATTAGTGCGCGCGTGCCTTAAGCTTAGATCGCGCTTAGTTTCTTTGTTTACCGGTCGATTGCAAAATTTAAGCCCAGGCTACACTATGCGTGATTGTCCAGTAAATCACGCGCGTGTTCTCCGTGTTTGCAGAACTTCCTTGACGTCCGGGATCTGCCGGTCACGCAAATCACGCAAGACAAATGGATAAGCCACTGCATTTTTTTTAATGGATAAACCACTGCATAAATATCTACCAGCTTCAACACAAGTTTCAACACTCACAATTTGCTCCAACGCTTCTTCATTCATCTTCCGCCACGATACTCAGCACAAATCATTCAAGTTTAGGTCTATTATAGACTACACAACGCGAAATCAAGCAAAATGATCAAAACCCTGTGACACGCAATCTCGGAAAAAACGACAAGTTCAGAATTTTGAACTTTTCATCGCTCCGTCCGTGACGTGTCTGCGGAACTTCCTTGACGTTTCATCCGGGATCTGCGTGATGTGCCAGTGTAGCTCACCCAATGCATTTACTATCAGCTGAACTTGCTCTGTCACGCAAATCCCGACAACACGGATAACACGCGAGAGATTTGCGGAAAATCACACATAGTGTAGCCTGGGCTTTAGAATATGTGTCTGTCACAAATCGAGCGTTCTGCCGGATGCCGCTAAAAACTGCAATCAGACTAAACTTTGCTATGCTATTTGTGCGAAAGTTCAACCTCCGCTGATTACGGCCGGACCGGCCGACCGCCGCTTGAAACGATGATAAGATGTATCTCTGATGCCATTACCCGGCGTGGCAAATGTGAATGTATCGCAATGGGAGACATAAAGCCTCATCCAATATATTGTATTTGTTTGGCATTGCTATTCTGACATGGTACCAACAAGAAAGTAGTCCTTGCCGCGGCCTAATCTCGGCGATATCCGGTCGGCCGACAATTTGACATGTGATTAGTACAGGGATATTACCGGGATATTTATGTGGCCGGCAAAGAGCCTTTCTCCAGGAGTGGATGTCACCTTCATGGGTGACCTCGCCACGCCTTCATGGGTGACCTCAAAATACGTTGCTTCTACGAGATACCAATTCTATGGTGGACCGAAGTGTATGGCGGTCTTGAGCAGTTCAATCTAATGGATCAAATGGTGTTTGAGGTTAGATGAATTTATGTTGTTATTAAATATAGCATTTGCCAGATTTATTGCGTGGCTAAATTATAATATAACTCAAAGTTAAGCGGTAACCGGACACAAAGTAAAATGTGAAAAAGTCAAAGGACAAAAAGTCAAAGGACAAAAAGTCAAAGGGCAAAAAGTCAAAGGACAAAAAGTCCAATGTCAAAAAGTCAAAGACAAAAGGTCAAATAAGCAAAAAGTCGAATGCAAAAAGTCAAAACGTCAAAAAAGTCAAACAGACAAAAGTAAAATATCAAAAAGTAAAATGCAAAAAGTCAACCAGGCAAAAAGTAAAATGGGATAAACCCAAAAAGTCAAATGCAAAAACCCAAACAGGCACAAAGTCAAAAAGGCACAAAGTCAAATGCAAAATGTTAAAAAGGCAAATGCAAAAAGTCAAAAAGTCGACGGCGACCGAGGGCGCAAACGCCCGAAGTACCATCTACGGCATGCCGTCCTTGCGAATTCACGGCACTTGGTAAGATTGAGCCCTGGAGTGACACGAGTGATGCCACGATTGTCGTCGGCGTCGAAAAAGAAAACAACCCGGAGACCATCTGCAGCGATTGTGGCCGCAACGTTGGCTTATATCTACTCTGGAGAGACATCAGGCTCGTCAGAATTTATTTTTATATAACACGATGCAAAAATTTGCAAGAAGTCAGACCCAACTCCAGCTCCAGCCTCAGTCTCATGAATAGTAGCATGTATTCTCTTCTGCTAACAAGTCCGTAGATACAAGGTTCAAGCGTTCAGGTTAGCGAATAGCGGAGGGGAAGCATGAACAATTAGCCATGGGGGTGCTCTGATTAAATGGTGTTCAATGGAATTTGTTGTAAATTTATTGTTTGCCTGGAATAGGACTGATAGTTAATGGCAGCCTTTTTGGCTCCCTGGTTTTGCAATATCCTAAATATCCAACATCCGTGCTAAAAGAATACCTTTGATACGGAGAAACATCGAGGAGATCGAGCCATCAAAGGGCATCGGACCATCGTAGCCAGGGGGGCCTAGGCAGACCATGGGGGCCTAGGGCCTAGGCATGGTCCCTTCACGGGCTCCAGGAGGTTATCCGAGGTCGGCCTGAGCGGTCCTTGGTTGACCTGAGGAGCCCTTGGTCAGCCTGAACGGGCCTCGTTGGGCCTGTAGAGGGGAGCTCGGTCGGCCTGAGTGGGCACTCAGTCGACTTGAGGGGGTCACAGTCGGCCTGAAGAGCCATTGTTCGGCCGGAGGGTTCCCCTGCCGGCCGAGGGGGCTTCCGTCGGCCTGGTCGGCCTCAGGGATCCTTTGTCGGCCTGATGGGGACTGTCGGCCTGGAGGGGTATCGGTCGGGCTGGATGATAACTCGGTCGGCCTGAGGGGCCCTCGGTCGACTTTAGGGGCCCTCGATCGGCTTGAGTGAACCTCGGCCGGCTTGGGCAGCCTGATGAGCTTTTGTTGGGCCCGAGGGGCTCTTTGTCGGCCCGAGGGGCCCTTTGTCGGCCTGAGGAACCCTTTGTCGGCCTGAGGGGGCTTCAGTCGGCCTGATGGGCCTCAGTGGGTTTGCGGGGGTCGGCCTGAGGGGCCCTCGGTCGGCCTGGAGGGTAACTCGGTCGGCATGAGGAGTCCTTGTTCGGCCACAGGGCCAATCAGTCGGCTTGAAGGGGTCTGTGGACTGAGAGCCCGTCTGCCGGCCTGATTGGTCCTTAGTATGCCTGAGGGAACCTCGGTCGGCGTTAAGGGACCCTGAGTGGGCCCAATCGGCTCTCGGGCGGCCTGAAGGAGCTCTCGGTTTGCCTGCGGGGGTCTCCTGACGGCCTCAGGGGGTTCTCAGTCGGCATGAAGGGCCCTCGATCGGCTTAAGGAGCCCTTTTTCGGTCTGAGGTGCCTTCGGTCAGCTTGAGGAGGCCCTCAGCCGGCCTGAGGAGGAGGCCCTCGGTAGGGGTCCATAGTGTGCCTGTGGGGCTCTTCTGTAGGCCTTAGGGGCTCTCGGTCGACTTGAGGGGGCGATCGGTCGGCTCGAGTGGCTCTTGCCAGGCCTGAGCGGACCCCAGGCTGGTCTAAGAGGGCCATTGTCTAGGCCGGAAAGAGGCCGGCGGTTTGAGATGGGCCTCAGTTGGTTTGAGACGGTATTTTCCAGGTCTTGGAGCCTTACGCTCCTTGTTCTGAAATTACCTTTGTCAGGCCTGAGAGAGCCCTATGCCTGTCCGAGAGGTCTGTCTGCCAGTCAGAAAGGACCCTCAACCGTCCCAGGGGCAGGGTGCGCTTTTTCGGCCTAAGAAAGCCCTAAGTCCCTAAGAGAGGACCCTCCGCTTCTTTCAGAGGATCATCGGTCGACCAGAGATGACCACTGTCAGGTCTGAGAGGGCCTTACGCTTGTCTAAGAGGGCAATTGTCAGACCTAAGAGGGCCCTGTGCCAGTCTGAGAGCTCTCGGTCATTCTGGAGAGCCCTTAGCCGAGCTGAGAGAGCCTTTGGTCCGTCGGAAGTAGTCTTGCAGACTCGGAGTCGGAATCGGAGTTTATTGAAGTCGGTAATTTTTGCTGGAGTTGGAGTCAGTTAAATTATGACGACTCCGGCTGTCATGTGAGGATTATGTATGGACAACGTGTTTTTCAGATTCATTTTTAATTGGCCACCGATGGGATAATTTAACATGTTACCGATTCGAAATTGTGTTGCTGTCCTTAAAGTCCTTTAAAATATGACAGAAAGATCAATTTCAGTTAACTAGTTATTTGTCAATTTTATGGGCTGAAAGATATGTATATATATATACATTTTTTTTTTTTGGGGGGGGGGATTTTTCCTGTTTGAAACGGACAAAACGTCTCCATAATTGTAATAGTTTAATAATAAGTACAATATATAATCATACTTTATATTATATATACAGTATATATAGTTATTGGACATTTTCAATTTGAGCATTCGGCCGTTACCCCCCCCCCCCCCAACCGATTTCATAAAGTCCCACCACTGATAGCGAACGTAATTCTTATTCAACGTATTTGCCTGCACTGTACATTGTACAATTATATCTGAATTCAACGGATTAATGGATTAACTTCAGCTTCCGTTATCTTTCCGTTATCTTTGTGACTTTTCGCATTTCACTTTTTGCATTTGTCTTTTTGCGCTTTTGACTTTGCATTTGACTTTTGCGTTTTTGGTCTTTGCATATCTGTTATCCTTTTTGACTTTTTGCCTATTTTACTTTTATCTTTTTGACTCCTTGCCATTTTACTTTTGTCCTCTTGACTTTTTTCGGTTTTGACTTTTTGTCCTTTTTACTTTTTGCCGTTTTGGCTTTTACACATTGTACGTTTTGTCCTGGAATCAGTTAAGCGCAGGGAAGTTCCCAAGTGCTCCAAGTAATTCCGGAGTACCGCGCAACCGAGCTGCGACAGCGTGGAGCGCATGGAGCGATTTCAAAGTATAATAATTTCGAATAGGAACATTTGCATGTCAAATGTGCAAATTTTTACATATAAAGTTATCTCAACTTACACTGTTAACTAAAAACTTAAACTCACACTAACTCTACACTGCGTTGTTTGTTACAGGGAGTGTGCCTACTCACATCGCTTATTTGGGGTTGTTGACACTGGTCTGTAGAACATAATTTTCTGAATTGAGCCATGACTTCATTTCTCCAGATTCACCCTAGTTGCTGAGATATTCCAAAGACTCCAGGAACGTGATGGAATCACACAATTGTCTGGTAGACTCCAGAGCGCTTCCGCTACTAGAAGCACTGCAACTATTGATTAAACTGCTAGCATATTGTTAGCGCCGGCCAATAGCAATTGGACAAAACAGCTCGTGCGCGCTGATAGCAGCAGCCGAACAGAACCTGGACAGCAATCATGTTTTTCGATGATGGCCGATGGCCATTTTTCGACGAAGATTCAATTTAGAGCTACAAACTTGCACATAATAAAGCTCACAGTGGCAAGAACATGCTGTGCAAAACTTGTCTATCTTGCATGATGTGACCGTAATTGTATTGTCTTATGTGCTCCGCTTTACATAACATCACTATAGTGGCGATTGTTTAATACATATCGAAAAAATAAGAAAAAACAACAATATAAGTGAAAATTCAACCAAAGGGGCTCCAGATGTGAATTTCCTCAATATGTGAATTTCATCATATCCAACGATCAAACCAATAGCTACTTACCGTATGCAAAAAAAAAATATTTTTGACATTCTAAAACAGTAGGCACACTCCCTTTAACTAAATTGTGTAGATAAATGTCATTATCTCCCTTTATAGGGAATAGGTCACCTTGAAAGTTGTCTTGAAATTCAACCATACGGTGCATCTTAAGCTCAAAACTACGAATATGACCTTGGTTTGGACAACTGATGGATATATGTGGAGAAAGAAGTCAGTTTCTCTTTCTATTTCACGAGAAATCGTACGATAGCAGCTGGCGTTCTGGCTCCGCCCCGCTCCGCCTGACGCCAAGTACAGTCTCTGACAAGGGGCCGCCCGGGCGGCTGAGCGGATATTAACGAGGCGTCGTGATCAGAGACTACGTGCCAGAGTGTACCTGCCTCCGGCGGCAAGCGTTCATGTCCCGATCGTGGCCCAGAACAGCAGGCATGAACCGGGCCCACTAGTCCTGTGTCGAAATTACTTAACGAAGGGAGGTAATTCTTCCACCACAACCCATTTTTAGATCTGCTCAACACATCTGCTATCTCAGTCCAAAACCCCATGTTAAAGGTGAACTATTCCCTTTAACGTGAATTAAAACAACGAAGAGCAACAAAGGCAATACAATGTAATGAGATACCGCCCCCTCACTACCCAATCTCTGTCCAGTAGGTATTCTGTCCTGTTCGCCGAAAGTTCCACTCGATGTACTGAGATGAGAGATCCAATTGTTTCGACATCGGTGTAAAAACCGCAGCATCAGAAGTTGCAACTCGCTCGAACATCACTGCCCACCCGCGAGAATACCGTGGGCGGTAACCGTGGTACCGAGGGCGGTAACCGTCGGCTTTAGTGTCCGACCGGTCAGCTGACGCAAACTAGTAAAGCGCCCTTAGTGAGTCAGGAACCGAGTGGGCGGCTCTGAAGTGTTTTCTCCCAATGTGAAACAATATTTTACGGTCTCAAATATACAATATTAACTCCTATTGGGGTATGTCAAGAATCGCCTTAAAGGGAATGTGTTTCACCTTTCTGAAAGTTGTCAAGTATACGCTGGTTGTAGTCGAAAATATGAAGTGCAGCTGAAAACGATGGAGTTATTTTTTTTTCACTCGAAAAGTCACTTAACTTTATACAAATTAATTTTTGTTTGGCTGATGTCATTATTGAGCTATAGACCGCCGCTGACTGGCTGACAAAGTGGGATTGGCTGCAAAAGTATCTGTCAGCCAATCAGCGGCGGCATCAGCCTGGGCGCATTTTGCAAATGGTAAATTAAACTGCCTAAAAACGGTTAAGTTTTGGGAAAAATGACCTTAGTAATTTAGACATTTCAATAACGGCCCACGATAATTGCTATCTCAGTTTAAAACTAATACAAAGGTGAAAATTCCCTTAAGCGCCTCCCTTGTTTTCGATCATCTCCATTGTTCTGAACCTTTACGTCAACCCCAACGCCAAAATTGCATAGCACTGTGATGCCACCCAGCCTGTTGACACCGGATGGTTCATAAAATGGAAGAAGCCCTGATCACTCTCGACTCTGCATTATTGGTTTACCTGAAATTATATGCGGCTAATTATATCCCAACCCAACTCTTCGTGGTGAATACTTGTGAAATCGCGACCTTCTAAACGTGAATCAGTCCAGAGAAGGCTTGCGTATCGTACTAGATTTGAGCAACATCAACTTGCTCACCTTTACACGAGAAGTAAAACAGGCCCTTAACGTCGTAATATGTGCACTTCTGTCTAGTTCGGTCTGTGGCCTGGCAGCTGCGGGTTCCGTGTGAGCGTGCGCTGGAAACCTGAAGAGGAATCCTTTCTTCCGGTCTCACCAATGGTCATTCCCTATGGACGAGTGCCATGATGTTAAGATAAACACATAAATACATTCCCTCCATATGTTTGTTCACTAAATTGCTGAGTTAAATACCTTTGTTTTCTACTTAAGCCTGTGCTGTTGCCTGTTTCGATGATGAAGTAGAGGATGCTGAACACCAGCGGATTCGCGGAGCGTGATCGATGTATCCGTGCCGCAATACATCGCTGTTCAGCGGGTCAGTATAGCAGTGCAGGGCGGACGCAGACCAGCGCGCGACGGCAATGGCCGGCTTGACCCTACCATGGACAGGATGTTAAATTTGACTAGCGCTTATTCGCCAGCCTTGCTTCTCAGTGAACTAGTGGTAAAGACGGCACCGGCGGCGGCGGGGGCCCGGCTGACCGGGAGGCCACCCGGCCGGGGGGAGAGCCGCCGCACCGGGGGCAGCCGGGCGGGAGGGAGCAGGGATGCGCCACCGGCCGGCTTATTTCTGTCTGCCAGACGCCGGCCAATGAGAGAGCGTCTGGGCGTCTCGGACGTCTTATTTCTGTGCCGCGGGTCGGGCTACCGTCTCAGAGCAGATCGCAGTGGAGAGGACGGGGCAGCCGCGGCCGCACGCGCCGCGTCTCCAGCCCCAGCCCTTGTCTCTGACTCCGGGATCGGGTCAGGCACGCAGGCCAGTCACTCCAACAACGGCCGCCTTCTGCGTGAACGCGTCAATCCCCTCATCACCACCGAACTACTGACGCCGCCGCCGCCGCCGCACCAGCCGTGTTAGCCCGTCGAACTCCCATTCTTCTATACATCCTGTATGATATTGAATGTATGGAATGTTTAGAAGTATGGAGGAGCGACGGGCAGTTACGTCGAAGCGACGGGCAGTTACGTCGAAGCGACGGGCAGCTACGTCGAGCCCCGCTGGAGCTGGACAGCGGTGGCTGGCTGGCCGACGCCTGACGTCACGTCCGTCTGGCTAACTCGGCGGCCTCGGTGAGGGACAGTGGACACTGGTCAGGTGTCAGGCTGCGGCCGCCGGCAGCAGCAGGAGGTGAGACCATCGCCTACACAGGGGTAAGTGACGTCACAAACGGCAGGATCTGTCCCCCGTCAGGCTGTATGTTTATGCGTCGTTTTGTGCGAATAATGTGCCGAAGTGTTTGGCTGATGCTGATTTTTGACGTGCGCATTTAATACAAATTAATTATTCATCTTCTTATAGACAAATAATTGCAATTATATGTCAACAACTAAAATAATTTCAGAAAATAATATAATTTTAATTTGTCTAAGCGACAATATTAAAAACCAAAATCACTTGTGAGTGAATAAAACGAGCATTAAGACAATTACTTGGCATGTCCGAGTCTAGTGTATGACTAAGTTCTTCTCTTAGACCCACCCATGCACAGATCAACTTGTAGCTTCAAACTGATGGAGACAACTTATTATTCTAATCCGTCATGCTAAGTTAAAAAACGCAGATTTCAGAGCTCGATGGACACCATTCTGAATTATCTGCCACGCACATTTACAAATGTTTCCATACCGCAAATACATACTGCCCATCAACTTGGTAACAAATCTGATTTGTTTTTCGCAAGCTCATGGAATCTCTTCTCCCGCAGTGCCAGCGTACTGCACGGAGGCCGCCTCACCCTGCTCGCGAGACCACGCACTGCATCCACTATCACCTGGCCAGCTGTCGCCGCCGCCGCCCCCGACCACATCCATCTCTTCGTCGGCCCCATCAGCCCCGGCCGGACGACAGGCGGACAGTTGTCGGGTGACATCCGACACTGGCCGCCCTCCCCTCCGCTCCCCCCTGTCGACGCCGACAGCTGAGCCACAGCTGCCGCCACCCGTCCACTGCACACGGGCCGGCCGGCCGTCTGACGCAGCAGCACTCTGGCGGCCGGACGGCCCGCCCTCTGGTGACCGGACGGCCAGCCCTCTGGTGACCGGACGGCCCGCCCTCTGGTGGCAGGCAGGCAGGCAAGGCAGCGCCCTCTGCAGCGCTCTGCTCGGCCGCAGCCATCCGAGGAGACAGGACAGAGTGGCGCCGCCGCCGACACTGCCCCGATCTCCCATCCGAGGAGACCGGACAGAGTGGCGCCGCCGCCGACACTGACCCGATCTCCCATCCGAGGAGACCGGACAGAGTGGCGCCGCCGACACTGACCCGATCTCCCACAGGTGTCCGTGATTGTGTGCCGAACTGTCTGAGGGTGCCAGTGCAGCGACGCGGCGTGATTTTCACACTGCCCTCTGACAGACAGCGCCGGCGAACGGCGGCCGGTTTACGGCAGTACGATCGCTGAGGTCTTAGAGGTGAACATATGCTGATGTTAAATGTGAAAGGAGTTGCCTACGCTTGAATCAGTACGGTCCGTCGGGATTGCCCCGCCGCAATCCCGTGTGCCCAGATAAGCCAACCTGTCAGTGATCACAGTAAGGTGTGAATTTTCCACGATGACCAATGCGTTTAAAGGGCGCGCTGTGCATCCTATTAGAGCTGTTGATTAGATCCCGCCTGCACTACTTGGCCACTGGTAGATGTGATGGCTGTGATGTCTCATGAATGACAATTGCATGCAGATTAGGTTGCATTGACCTCAATGTTGGTGGAGACACTACGTTGGCCACTGATCAAATAAATGAAATAAAATGAAATGTTGCTGTCATCAAATACTTCGTTACTAGAACCTCAACTCAAATCGTCAATCGCGGGATGCGACCACCGCACTGGCCATTGCCCGGGATTGTAATGGTTACGTTGTGGGTATGACAATAGATTGGCGCATATGGCCATGACCATCTGAATATCCTCCACCCATACTGAGGGGTTGCAAGAAAGCTGTTCGTTTGACATCTGGCTATAATTATCCTACACTGTTTACCAAGGCGCTAATGTTACATTGTCTGGCCTACCGAATATCAGATCAGTTAAAATCATATCTATTTATTGACTTATTTGCTTATCTGACATAATCGCCGATGGGATGAGCCATTTATGGACAAAGTCACACAAATAAAACCCCGATCATATCAGAGTAAATCGTGAAGCAGACATGTCCGTCTAGCATACAACTGTAATCTGGAATAGATGGCACCAACAATGTATGTGGGACGGAAAAGAGGACACCACATATCAACTGCGATGATTTTCAGAGGGCCGCATATGCGCAGCTAACTTTTAGCTCACCAGCTACCTCCACTAGCTCACCAGCCAACTTTTAGCTATCCGACTATAGGCACATACCGTTCAAGTGCCGATCGCATGTTTACCATGCAATTCACTGTATACCGCATACCGTTCAAGCTCCAAGGTCTAACGAAATAATATTCCGTCGGAATATAGACGACCGTTCCGTCAGAATATAAACGACCGTTCCGTCGGAATATGGACGACCATTCCGTCGGAATATAGACGACATTTCCGTCGGAATATAGACGACCGTTCCGTCGTAATATAGACGACTGTTCCGTCGGAATATAGACGACCGTTCCGTCGGAATATGGACGACCGTTCCGTCGGAATATGGACGACCGTTCCGTCGGAATATAGACGACCGTTCCGTCGGAATATAGACGACCGTTCCGTCGGAATATAGACGACCGTTCCGTCGGAATATAGACGACCGTTCCGTCGGAATATAGACGGCCGTTCCGTCGGAATATAGACGACCGTTCCTTCGGAATATAGACGACCGTTCCGTCAGAATATGGACGACCGTTCCGTCGGAATATGGACGACCGTTCCGTCGGAATATAGACGACCGTTCCGTCGGAATATAGACGACCGTTCCGTCGGAATATAGACGACCGTTCCGTCGGAATATAGACGACCGTTCCGTCGGAATATAGACGACCGTTCCGTCGGAATATAGACGACCGTTCCGTCGGAATAAAGACGACCGTTCCGTCGAAAAATAGACGACCGTTCCGTCAGAATATAGACGACCGTTCCGTCGAAATATAGACGACCGTTCCGTCGGAATATAGACGACCGTTCCGTCGGAATATAGACGACCGTTCCGTCGGAATATGGACGACCGTTCCGTCGGAATATAGACGACCGTTCCGTCGGAATAAAGACGACCGTTCCGTCGAAATATAGACGACCGTTCCGTCGGAATATAGACTACCGTTCCGTCGAAATATAGACGACCGTTCCGTCGGAATATAGACGACCGTTCCGTCGGAATATGGACGACCGTTCCGTCGGAATATGGACGACCGTTCCGTCGGAATATAGACGACCGTTCCGTCGGAATATAGACGACCGTTACGTCGGAATATAGACGACCGTTCCGTCGGAATATAGACGACCGTTCCGTCAGAATATGGACGACCGTTCCGTCGGAATATGGACGACCGTTCCGTCGGAATATAGACGACCGTTCCGTCGGAATATAGACGACCGTTCCGTCGGAATATAGACGACCGTTCCGTCGGAATATAGACGACCGTTCCGTCGGAATATAGACGACCGTTCCGTCGGAATAAAGACGACCGTTCCGTCGAAATATAAACGACCGTTCCGTCGGAATATAGACGACCGTTCCGTCGGAATATAGACGACCGTTCCGTCGGAATATAGCCGACCGTTCTGTCGGAATATAGTCGACCGTTCTGTCGGAATATAGACGACCGTTCCGTCGGAATATAGACGACCGTTCCGTCGGAATATATCCCGACCGTTCCGTCGGAATATAGACGACCGTTCCGTCGGAATATAGACGACCGTTCCGTCGGAATATCGCCGACCGTTCCGTCGGAATATAGACGACCGTTCCGTCGGAATATCGCCGACCGTTCCGTCGGAATATCGCCGACCGTTCCGTCGGAATATAGACGACCGTTCCGTCGGAATATAGACGACCGTTCCGTCGGAATATAGACGCCAACAATGCGACACGACCTCAGGATATTAACAGTGATTATTCTCAATGTATTTGTATTGCGAGTCAACTTCCCATGGATACTGAACCTTAACCCGCGCACTGCAGGGGAGGGGGGGGGGGGGGGGCAGGGGGTTGATTTCCGCCCCCCCCCTCCTCAGGTTTTTCGAAGATAGCGAAAAACGGCGGCGCTGCACGCCGCCGGGTTTTAGCACACCTGTTAGGACATCAATTGCGCACACTCTGAAAAAAAATAACCTCGGGTCATCTCAAGTCAAGTGACCAGCCCAGGTCAAGTGACCCCACCTCCAAAAATGTTTGCAGTTGTGCCAAAGCCAGAGTTTTTCACCGATCAGTTTGCAACTTACAGGATGTCATGAGGGTACAAGTACTTACAATTCATATATCTCGGAATTTTGATATCGGTGACCTAAGATCAGGTCAATTTCGTAACCTCCCATAATTGTCACCAGTTTTAGATCTGGTGACAGATCACAGCCTGCGAGTTTTAGACCCATCAGTGTCCTCAGTGTGCCAGCTAAAATTACGGAGAAAGTAATTAGTATTCAGCTGACGGAATATTTGTCTATAAATCGCCTCATGTCACCCACTCAGTATGCGTATCGCCCCAACCGTTCCACTGAGAGCGCCGTCGTTGACCTGGTCAGCACGATAGCAACCCACAGAGACGCGGGGCGTGTAGCATGCCTGACGTCATGTGACTTGTCTAAAGCCTTCGATTGTGTGGACCGCAACCTGTTATTCATCAGGCTGGGCTGGTATGGTATTTCATCGCACTGGTTTCTTGACTATTTTTCGAACCGTACCCAGTCAGTAGGGAGCGGCGCAACCACTGATGTAAACCATGGCGTGATTCAGGGAAGCATACTCGGACCCATCATGTTCAACATCTTCACCAACGACCTGTCATGTCATCTGCCCAGTCGCGCATCTGTCATCTCATACGCTGACGACTCACAACTCATTCATGCCGCGCCACCTACGTCAGCCGACCTAACCGGGCTGCGTCTCGCCGTGGAGGCCGACCTCGCTGCTCTGTCCGCATGGTTCAGAAGCAGTGGTCTTAAAGTAAACCCCGCTAAAACCGAGCTGATACTTTTCGGAACTGCGTCATCACTCAAAAAAACCTCGGACTTCAAAGTTAGCTTTGATGGCGCAGAACTAAAACCTGCACCCAAAGTCAAAATTCTTGGCGTAGTTTTGGATCCAGAGCTGAACATGCAGCAGCAGGTCGGCAACGTGACGGGGCGCTGCTACGGTAGTCTCATCACCATCAGCAAGCTCAGAGACACTCTCCCGCAGAATACACTAACACATCTCATTCAGGCACTCGTCTTCCCACACATCACATATTGTCTACCGGCCTGGGCACCACCTACACAGCAACAGCGTCACCGGATTGACAAAGTCATTAATTTCGCCACCCGCATTGTCACCAAAAAGCGCCGACATGAACACATCACTGCATCACGTAGGGCATTAGGGTGGATGCCATTTAACGCACTGATCGAGTACAGAGACTGCGTCCTCATGCACTCGATCATACACCAGCATGATGGGCCCGAGCGTCTCAAAGCACTTGTATCGTATCGTGCCGATGTGTCCGAACGTGTCACGCGCTCAACATCTGCCGGTCTGCTTGAAACATCTCGATGTAGACTTGAGTCGACAAAGATGACCGTGCCCGTGCGTTCTGTGCGGAAGTGGAACGAGCTCAACTGTGATGTTCGTGGCAATAGCCGTGTGCGGTCTTTTAAGAAGAGCGTGAAGGGTAGTCTTACTGTGTAGCTCGCTCCTCGTCAGATTTTAGGTTATTTTAGCATTTATAGTTTATCGCATGGCGTCTTTTAATGTGTTTATATGCTTGTATCACTCTCATGTCATCATCGTTTTTATCCACTCTTATGTGTATGCTTTTACATTATGGCAGATGCGCATGTATGACGCTGTGGTCTAATAGCCAGTGTTACATTGGATGCCACTAAGAAACGCAATAAATAAATAAATAAATAAATAAATAATAAGTCAATGGGGAAATATACAAATGTTTCCTATTTCAAGGATATGCATGATATTAGTCCAATTACTTCTGGATCATGTTATTATAGGATATTCTTGATGATCCAAGTGTAAGTTTTGTTCAGTGACCCCTATTGGGTTATTTGAGGTCATGCGAGGTCACCACTGTTTTTTGTTGTTGTCAATAACTCCCGACATAATGAAGATAGAGAAGTAAAACAGACATCAATGTGTTTGTCTCGTCGAGACACGTCTTCTCATATGAAACATGCCCTACTTAGGTCACCACTTGACCTTGACCTGAGGTAAAATCTTTAAGTTAACTTAACAAGGTCACCATGTATATCATTCGAAGCGCCTTGAAAAGATAAACACAATGGCGTAAACAGTTTTCCGTTATCTTTATTAAGTAAAAAGTTAATAGCGAAACAAAAACGATTTAGCAAAAACGGTTTTTCCCCTTTGTTTACCTCTGTAGCCTCAAATGTTGACCTGAGATCAAATTTGAGGACACCTTACCGATTGCAAATTTCACTGGCTGGCGTTTAGTTTTTCCGTTTGTTTCTAACTAGCATAGTTTCTGAGATATATGGGAATTTATGAAGCGATGTCCTAAAACAGGAGAGAAAAAACTGGGAAATTTTACCTTGGATGACCTCTGGTGACCTCAATTTTGACCTAACTTAAAACAATACTGAAATACTTTCGATAGAACATGTATCAACCTATCAAATGCCGTTTTCTGCTTCTCACTACGTAGCGTAGTTTTAGAGATCTCAGGGGCGGGGGGGGGGGGCGGGGGCGGAAATCAATCCCTGCAGTTCGTGTTCGGCGCAAAGCCCGTGCAGTGCGCGGATTAAGGGTGTGCTTCTCGCGATTGTATTGCCACCTATTTGTGGATGTGGCATGGTATAACTTTCTCCTTCACCCGCTAGGTGTCTGGGTTATTTATGGCCTCCAGGCACCCCATCTGGAGTTTGGTGTCCGACTATCGCATCACGATCGTACTCACACGTTCACGCGATTCCCCTGGCACACACTCGCCATGGCATTCGTTGCCGACGGCGGATGTGGCACGTGTCGAGATGACTGACAAACTGACGACAAAAGACTAAGGGTCTGTTCCAGTGGCTCCTCCAAAACAAAGATGAGATTAGTTTAGAGGAGGTTGGAGGAGCACTGATTTGCGTCGCCACGGGAACAATTTCGGATGAGGTATCAGCTGTTTGCGAGCATGTCAAGTAGACAGCACTGATGCATTGAAGACGAACACGGCGCCCAGATCCACAACAAATATGAGATACCCAATTTTGAATTTTGATACCCAACTTTAAGTACCCATGGGGAAAATGAGAATACAAAAATACTATTCGCACCACTTCAATTTCAAATTCAGTCCTCACTCTCTTTCTATTATGTGTAAAACAAATTGGGGTCCGAATTACATATGAATGAACCGCACCACTAATGCCTACCATATCCTCATCCAGCCTTCTCCGAAAAAAACACTTTCATTTCGGAGGAGTTCGGAGGAGGTTTGAGGCGGGCTTGGAGGAGCTTAGAGGAGTTTGGATGAACCACGGGAACGATACTATTCATTTGGAGGAGCTTAGAGGAGGTTAGAGGAGGTTAGAGGAGCCACTGGAACATACCCTAAGACACAAAACATCGACGCTAATTGTCAATTCTAACCAGGGTTGTGCTCGGATCAGATTTTTTAGACTGACTCGACTCAGACTCATTTTCGAAAGGACTCTGACTCAACTCTGACTCAAACGGGGCAATTTGTTGTCGATTCAGCTTTGACTCATTTGCTTTTACCCCGAACCAATCAACAAGCTCAATAGTTAATACTGATAGCAGGCTAGAGCTAGTAGGTTGTAAAACACTAACCGGTGTGCTGTATTCATGAATAGGTACTTACGGTTACGAGTTACGGTAGTCATTACTGGCCTTGTGTTACTTGCGCAACTTTGCTCAGTCAGATGGACACTAGACTGCAGTCTGCAGTAGGAACACTGCATTTAGAACACAGCAGTCAACAAACTATGATACGATATTGAAGTCTTTCGCATTAGTAAAATAAGATTAAACCACACCATCCACCAGCGTTTCATAAGGTTGTGCCACACGAGCATGTAACTCCCCCACTGCCAACCCCAACCACAAACATGTACATTACGGCACTGTACATTAGACATAAACACAGCGATATTTTGCGAAATAACTTCAATTGCGGAAGAATGTTGCAGTGCCCAACCATTTTAACAGGGCCATGGTAGGGGTAGCTGCGGTGCATTTAATTCTAACCAGCCGGTAATGACAGCTCCGGGTTTTCAGGGCCGTATTCCGGGGCCGTCGGGGCCGTATTCCGGGGCAGTGTTCCGGGGCCGTGGTCCGGGGCCGTGTACCGTGTTCCGGGCAGTGTTCCGGGGTCGGGTACGGTGTTCCGGGGCTGTGTTCTGAGGCAGTGTTCCGGGGCCGTATTCCGGGGATGTATTCCAGGCCGTGTTCCGGGGCTGTGTACCGTGTTCCGGGCAGTGTTCCGGGGTCGGGTACCGTGTTCCGGGGCCGTGTTCCGGGGCCGTATTCCGGGGGATGTCACAGCTGACGGCTTCCCAGCAGAGAATGGTAGTGCGTTCAGCCCATCCCGGAGCGGAGGTGCGCTGTGACGGCCGGCCGGAGCGGAGAAAAGAGAACCACAGAGAACGGCGACCTCCGGGCACGGACAGAGCCATCACGTGCGGAGACGGCTCTCCAAATGACAGCTGTGGCTACTGGCTGGTTAACGGCCCCATAGTACGGAGACGGCTCTCCAAATGACAGCCGTGGCTACTGGCTGGTTAACGCCCCCCATAGTACGGAGACGGCTCTCCAAATGACAGCCGTAGGGGCGTTCCAGGACAGATCGACCAGTGCCTTACACCATCATATTTCGAGAAAAAACATCTAAAGATTGGGTCTATAGGGTAGTCTTAGGCCCTGAAGACGACTGTGCGAAAATTTTGCCTGCCTCGCCGAGCAACGGTCACCGAGTTATAGCCTCCGGCAATTTGGAGAGGTCACGCTGCAGACCTTTCTTTGATGGATCATAACTTGTAGTGAGACGACGGAAAACATTAAAAGCGATATATCACTGAACTCGCAATGAGGCAGGGAAACTTTTGGCTCTCAAAATTTTCGATTTTTGGATTCTGTGACCTTGTGACCTTTTCTTACGTGACCTACTTGACCTTTTCCCAGTCGAAACCTGTATCTTTTACTCAAAGCCAGATTTAGTTTTATCAATTACCTTTCAATCGAAAAAATACAAAAAGTGGATATAGCCTATTGAATGCCCCCTTTCAGCCTCGCAAAAACCCGTATAGGTGGCGCTGCGAACGTTACCCATGTATATCTCCGGATAGGGTAAAGATATCGAGGTGCGGTCAACCCAGTGTATTGAATAGGTGATTCTGAGCAAGAAATATTCGTATGATTTTGCTAACCGAGGTCAAGGTCAAGGTCATAATTTAGGTCAAACTTGTAAATAGTTTCCGTTTGCTGTACATACGGGATTTTTGTGAGTATTTCCGGGATATTGCACCGAGTTTAGACAAGGACAAATCGAGAAGGCCATTTTGGGATGCACCAAAACTATCTGGGGGGGGGGGGGGGGGGTGCAAAAAGGTCGAAAATTTCCAAACTTGATCGGAAGTCATTGTGTCACCCTTTGGTCGATCGATCTGGTTGCTCAGTACTGGATTATTTGATCATTAAACACATTTTCAAGCGCATCTCATTGCATTTTGAGCATCAATGTGCCAACATCATATACTCACTTCTTCCCCCTGGCATTTTACATGAATGTAACCATGCACACATGTGAACAGAACCAGGACCGAAACAGAACCGACTGTCCCAGGGAAGACGGAGTTTTCCAGTTTCTGAACGTAATCCTAAAGGAAAATATGCAGGCATGCACAAACGATTTGGATGACGAGGGCGATTTTGAGACCGAAATACGCTTTAAACACTGGGTTAGTACCGATCGCTGCACGCTAGTAGACATGGTTGAGTCGCGTGAGGATTTCCTGGAAAGTCTTAGCCGCCAGCCAGCATGGTGCACGAATTTTTTGACGCCTCATTCCTAAGTACAGAAACTGATACCGGAACTGAGCAAAATTAGCTGTTTTTCTGACGGCTGCGCAGCTCAATACAAAAACAAGTATAATTTCATTCACATCGCACATCACTCTGCAGACTTTGGAATCACATGCGAATGGCACTTCTTCGCCACATCCCGCGGCAAGAGTGCATGTGATGGCATTGGTGGCACGCTGAAAAGAGCGGCGGCGACAGAGAGTCTCGGGCGTCCGTATACTCACCAAATTCTGTCGGCACAGGCCATTTTTACGTTTCAGACAGAGAAATTCGAAACCACCATCCAGTTTTGCTTGGTGGAGAAGGGAGGTCAAGAAAACTGCAGCGGGACTAGCTGCACGTTTCTCCGCTGCCAAAACAATTAAAGGTACCCAGCAGTTGCACCTTTTGTTCCAGTGGATGAAATGCACCTGACAGTTTGTCACGTGGACCCGGCAAAACAGTCCACATTAGGTGATACACGCATCTTAGAGGGAATATGAACAGTGTAAAAAGTAACCCTGTTCTCTATCGGTGTGATGGTATGCAGCCACTCGTGTACTTCCGAGGTGTTTTATAATTCAGACACGTGGACGCGAGGTAGTATGGCTGCGAGCCAGTTTCGTACGGTTCTGTTCACATGTGTGTATGGTTCCATTCATGCAAAATGCCAGGGGGAAGAAGTGAGCATATGATGTTATCGCACACTGACGCTCAAAATACAATGAGATGCGCTTGAAAATGTGTTTCATGATCAAATAATCCAGTACTGAGCAACCAGATCGATCGACCAAAGGGTGACACAATGACTTCCGATCAAGTTTGGAAATTTTCGATTTTTTTTTGCGTCCCCAGATAGTTTTGGGGCATCCCAAAATGGCCTTCTGGATTCGTCCTTGTCTAAACTTGGTGCAATACCCCGGAAATACTCACACAAATCCCGTACGTATAGAAAACGGAAATTATTTACGAGTTTGACCTAAATTATGACCTTGACCTCGGGTAACAAAGTCATACGAATATTTCTTGCTCAAAATCACCTATCCAATCCACTGGCGTTGACAACACCTCAATATCTTTACCCAGTCCGGAGATATGCATGGGTAACGTTCGCAGCGCCACCTATACTTTTTTGCGAGGCTGAAAGGGGACATTTAAGGGGCTATATCCACTTTTTTCGATCAAAAGGAAATTGATAAAATTAAATTTGGCTTTGAGTTAGAAATAAAGGTTTCGACTGGGAAATACGTATACGTATAGATAGGTCACGCAAAAAGGTCACAAGGTCACAACATAAAAAAAATCACAAATATGCAATTTGAGATAGCCAAAAGTTTCCCTGCATCATTGAGAGTTCAGTGATATATAGCTTTTAAGGTTTCCGGTTGTCCCACTACAAGTTATGATCCCTCAAAGAAAGGTCTGCAGCGTGACCTCTCGAAATTGCCGGAGGCTATAACTCGGTGACCATTGCTCGGCGAGGCAAAATATTTGCACAGCCGTCTTCAGGGTCTACGACAACCCTATAGACCCAATCTGAGAGTTTTCTGAGAGACGAGGGTGTAAAATCGACCCTCCGACTGGTCGATCTGTCCTGGAACGTCCCCTACTGGCTGGTATACCGCCCGATGGCGATGCCATTAAGCTCACCGACTCGGGCTCCTCTAGCAGTACCGAGGCGAAAAGCAAATAAGTCTCACGACTTGTAGGCTAATCTTATGGTCCCGCAGGCTCCATGTGGCTACCAAAGCTCACATTTATGCAAAATGACAGCAATATCATTAAAATTGTGCGTTAAATAAATGATTAAGGCCTCGACCGGTTACTGGACATTTCTGAGAAGGTCGGATGCACCCGCAGTCAACATTATGATGCACCCATAGTCAACATTATGACCCGCAGTCAACATTATGATGCACCCGCAGTCAACATTATGATGCACCCGCAGTCAGCATTATGACCCGCAGTCAACATTATGATGCACCCGCAGTCAACATTATGATGCACCCATAGTCAACATTATGATGCACCCATAGTCAACATTATGATGCACCCGCAGTCAACATTATGATGCACCCGCAGTCAACATTATGATGCACCCATAGTCAACATTATGACCCGCAGTCAACATTATGATGCACCCGCAGTCAACATTATGATGCACCCATAGTCAATATTATGACCCGCAGTCAACATTATGATGCACCCGCAGTCAACATTATGATGCACCCATAGTCAACATTATGATGCACCCGCAGTCAACATTATGATGCACCCACAGTCAACATTATGATGCACCCGCAGTCAACATTATGACCTCGTTGAAAGGCTGTTTGGACCAGCATAGGTTACTCTTGCAACCTTTAATTATCCATAGTCGAAATTATTTGTATACAATGTATGTGTCAGTGATGAGTGGCTTTAAACTGACAGAACCACCAGCGCCACATTTTTGGGTGACGAAGGCACCCGTTTGAATAAGTAATAAAACATGCCCCAAAAAGGGCGACGTAACAGTAGACTTCTAATGCTTGCTTGTACCTTGATAGGTGTCATTGTGTTTATTGAGCGGCTCATCAGATAAGGTACAGCTAGCTCCTCTCTCAGCACTCATTCATGCGTCCGCCCCTCCCCCTCCCCGGTGGCCGTCGGCGGGGGTGGTCGGGCGCCCGTACCACGGCGGCGCGGCGGCGCGGCGGCGGCGGCGGCGGCGGCGGCGGCGGCGGCGTCGGAGGCGGCCCGGAGGCGGCCACACACGACCGGCGACGTGCCGGGCGGGGAGGCGGCCCGGCGGAGCGGGACGGAGCGGGGCAGAGCGGGGCAGAGCGGGCCGACACCATCCCGGTGAGTACCACACAGCCAGCCCGCGGCACCCGGCCAGTCAGGCGCCCGGCACATGGAACTCGACAGAGAGCAGGCAAAAGACCCAGCCTGCCATGGATAGACCAGACCAGACCACACCAGACCCAACCGGGACATACCAGACCAGGGCAAACCAGAGCAGACCGTACCGGACCAGACCAGAACGATGAACACCAGACTAAGACGGACCATATCAGACCAGGTCAGACCAGACCAGACCAGACCACATCAGACCCAACCGGGACATACCAGACCAGGACAAACCAGAGCAGACCGTACCGGACCAGACCAGAACGATGAACACCAGACTAAGACGGACCATATCAGACCAGGTCAGACCAGACCAGATCAGACAAAACCAGCCTAGAATAGACCATGTCACGTCAAAGCTGACTAGAGCAGAACAGATCCGACCAAGTTGCAAAAGATGACGTTTGGTCCTCACAGTCTTCAGCAGCTAACACGAATGCACTCGCACATCCCCCGCGTCCTTGCTCTTTCATCTATCCCGACGTGGCACTCATACCAAGCCGCCAAACGACGGCCCCTGGTTTAATTGAACAGCGTAGTACTGGCGCCCTCACGGCCGTGTCAGCCGAGGCCACGTCACGGCTGTGTCCGCCGAGGCCACGTACACTGCCGATCGGTTTGTGGTATACAATGTCCCAGCTGAAGGCGTTATGCACAGTGTGTCGCCGGGTGAGTGTGTCCTTCGTACGCCACCGCAACATCAGCTGGGTCGTACCAGCATGGCTGAGGGCGGCCACGCGATGATTGTCGATACCAGTGACAGAACAGCAGTGACTACAGCAGCGTTCGTCCTTGCCACCACAGGCGCGGCGACTGCTCTACAGCGGATAACACTGTGCGCCACCTCTCTGTGCGCTGTGCGCCAAATATCCTGTCACGGCCGATACACAGCATAACAGCGGGGCTGACACCCGCTTATCAGCCAGATCCAGCCGTCATAGTGCTGGATCTGGCATGAACAGCGGAAACGATATCGTTTCCCGTAGCTGAGGCACGCGATGAGCCACCCTGCGACATTTAGTTTCAGTCTAGTCACACCTGCCAGTCATTCCGAGGCTCGTAGCGCCTCAACTCTTCGGAAAATCGCCGCACACATACATTGCCACAATGCCACATACGCCGCCACAATCCACATACGCCGCCACACCGCCACATACGCCGCCACAATCGCCACATACGCCGCCACAATCGCCACATACGCCGCCACAATCGCCAAATACGCCGCCACACCGCCACATACGCCGCCACACCGCCACATACGCCGCCACACCGCCACACCGCCACATACGCCGCCACAATGCCACATCGCCTGCTCGACATCGCCGCCCTGCGAGGTCGTGCGAGGTCGTGCGAGGTCGTGCGAGGTCGTGCGAGGTCGTGCGAGGTCGTGCGAGGTCGTGCGAGGTCCTGCGAGGTCCTGCGAGGTCGTGCGAGGTCGTGCGAGGTCGTGCGAGGTCGTGCGAGGTCGTGCGAGGTCGTGCGAGGTCGTGCGAGGTCGTGCGAGGTCGTGCGAGGTCGTGCGAGGTCGTGCGAGGTCGTGCGAGGTCGTGCGAGGTCGTGCGAGGTCGTGCGACCCTAGCCGCCAGCGGTCGGGGAGCCCGGCCGCTGGCCGCAGACCCCGGTCCGGCCGGAACAGCTGGAGACGGCGGAGCGACTCTACACCTCGGCAGATCCCCGGCCAGCCGCACAGCCGAGCGACACAGCCGGCAGCCTCTGCCACACACCAGCAGCAGCGCGTCGCATTGATTTTGGTAGCTGGCGGCTGCGGCAGCCGGCTGCGGCTGTCGGCCGGCCGGCAGGGTCGGGCCGGGCCGGGCCGGCGGCTGGCCGGCGGAGCACGCTACGTGGCACCCAGCGCCGCCCGCCCGCTGCAGCTCAGGGCTCCGTCTTGGATCACATATGTGGGACGGCGTGCTGTCACCCTCTGCTCTCTCCCAGCCTTCCTCTGCTCTCTCTCCGGGCTCTCCTCTGCCCTCTCCCGGCTCTCTTCTGCCCTCTCTGGGCTCTCCTCTGTCTGCCCTCTCCGGGCCCTCCTCTGCCCTCTCCTGGCTCTCCTCTGCCCTCTCCGGGATCTCTTCTGCCCTCTCCGGGCTCTCCTCTGCTCTCTCCCAGCCTTCCTCTGCTCTCTCCGGGCTCTCCTCTGCCCTCTCCGGGCTCTCCTCTGCCCTCTCTGGGCTCTCTTCTGCCCTCTCCGGGCCCTCCTCTGCCCTCTCCTGGCTCTCCTCTGCCGTCTCTGGGCTCTCCTCTGCCCTCTCCGGGCTCTCCTCGGCTCTCTCCCAGCCTTCCTCTGCTCTCTTTCCGGGCTCTCTGCCCTCTCCGGGCTCTCCTCTGCCCTCTCCGGGCTCTCCTCTGCCCTCTCCGGGCTCTCCTCAGCTCTCTCTGGGCTCTCCTCTGCCCTCTCCTGGCTCTCCTCTGCCGTCTCCGGGCTCTCCTCTGCCCTCTCCGGGCTCTCCTCTGCTCTCTCCCAGCCTTCCTCTGCTCTCTCTCCGGGCTCTCCTCTGCCCTCTCCCGGCTCTCCTCTGCCCTCTCTGGGCTCTCCTCTGTCTGCCCTCTCCTGGCTCTCCTCTGCCCTCTCCGGGATCTCCTCTGCCCTCTCCGGGCTCTCCTCTGCTCTCTCCCAGCCTTCCTCTGCTCTCTCCGGGCTCTCCTCTGCCCTCTCCGGGCTCTCCTCTGCCCTCTCTGGGCTCTCTTCTGCCCTCTCCGGGCCCTCCTCTGCCCTCTCCTGGCTCTCCTCTGCCGTCTCCGGGCTCTCCTCTGCCCTCTCCGGGCTCTCCTCGGCTCTCTCCGAGCCTTCCTCTGCTCTCTTTCCGGGCTCTCTGCCCTCTCCGGGCTCTCCTCTGCCCTCTCCGGGCTCTCCTCTGCCCTCTCCGGGCTCTCCTCAGCTCTCTCTGGGCTCTCCTCTGCCCTCTCCGGGCTCTCCTATGCTCTCTCTGAGCCTTCCTCTGCTCTCTCTCATGGCTCTCATCTGCCCTCTCCGGGCTCTCCTTTCCTCTCTCCCGAGCCTTCCTCTGCCCCCTCCGGACTCTCCTCTGCCTTCTCCGGGCTCTCCTCTGCCCTCTCCGGGCTCTCCTCTGTCCTCTCTGCCCTCTCCGGGTTCTCCTTTGCTCTTTCCGGACTCTCCTCTGCCCTCTCCGGGCTCTCCTCTGCTCTCTCCGGGCTCTCCTCTGCCCTCTCGGGGCTCTCCTCTGCCCTCTCTGGGCTCTCTTCTGCCCTATCTGGGCTCTCCTCTGCCCTCTCCGGGCTCTCCTCTGCCCTCTCGGGGCTCTCCTCTGCCCTCTCTGGGCTCTCCTTTGCTCTCTCCTCTGCCCTCTCCGGGCTCTCCTCTGTCCTTTCTGCCCTCTCCGGGCTCTCCTTTGCTCTCTCCTCTGCCCTCTCCGGGCTCTCCTCTGCTCTCTCCGGGCTCTCCTCTGCCCTCTCCGGGCTCTCCTCTGCTCTCTCCGGGCTCTCCTCTGCTCTCTCCGGACTCTCCTCTGCTCTCTCCGGGCTCTCCTCTGCTCTCTCCGGGCTCTCTTCTGCCCTCTCCGGACTCTCCTCTGCCCTCTCCGGGCTCTCCTCTGCCCTCTCCGGGCTCTCCTCTGCTCTCTCCGGGCCTTCCAGGTGTCCCACTTGTCTCCATGGCTGTCGTCAGCTCTGAACGGCACCGCATGCACGGCCGGCGGCTGTGCGGCTCCTCGCACCGCACTGTGTGGTGCGCCCTGGACGGATAGGCAACCCGCCGCACATGACTGTCCGGCGGCGCAGTGTACCTCACAGGACAGCCAGCCGCGCCGTCAGCAGGCGCCTTGGGATCGGACTGCAGTTCAAGGCAATTAAAGACAAATTTACAGGCATCCCAGAGCCCCACAAAACATGTATTTTGAAACTACGTTCATTTGCATCTATTCTGCTGTCACATCAAGCATAGACACCGTGGCCAAACTGTCACATCAAGCATAGACACCGTGGCCAAACTGTCACATCAAGCATAGACACCGTGGCCAAACTGTCACATCAAGCATAGACACCGTGGCCAAACTGTCACATCAAGCATAGACACCGTGGCCCGACTGTCACATCAAGCATAGACACCGTGGCCAAACTGTCACATCAAGCATAGACACCGTGGCCCGACTGTCACATCAAGCATAGACACCGTGGCCAGACTGTCACATCAAGCATAGACACCGTGGCCAGACTGTCACATCAAGCATAGACACCGTGGCCAGACTGTCACATCAAGCATAGACACCGTAACCGGACTGTCACATCAAGCATAGACACCGTGGCCAGACTGTCACATCAAGCATAGACACCGTGGCCAGACTGTCACATCAAGCATAGACACCGTGACCAGACTGTCACATCAAGCATAGACACCGTGGCCAGACTGACCCACTTGTGCGCTCAGCGTCTGGTCAAACACAGGTGTCGGCGGCCACTTCAGAGCGGCCGTGTGCTGTGCGTGACGCAGAGCGGCCGGGCGCCACACGGCGGCGGTGGCGGCGGCCACACGCTATCCGTCTCAGTATCGAGCGGTCGCTTCCGCCTCAGGGCAGGGCCGCGCAGGCTGGCCGCCTCAGGGCAGGGGCGGGCGTGCGGGCGGGCGGGCGGAGGCGTGGCCGAGTGTGGAGCGGAGCGGGGCGGGGAGGGGCGGGGCGGGGCGGGGCGGGGCAGGGCAGGGCAGGGCGGAGCGGAGCGGGGCAGGGCGGAGCGGAGCGGGGCCGCGGGGAGGAATTAAGGAAGAGCCGCCGGCACGAACCTCTTGACGCCACCGTAGCAGCAGAACATACACTCTCTCACACAACACACACACACACACACACACACACACGCACACACACACACACACACATACACATACACATACACATACACATACACATACACATACACATACACATACACACACACACACACACACACACACACACACACACACACACACACACACACACACCAATTAGTGTCATCAGGGTGCTTAAATGAGGACAGCGCCACTTAAGCGTCCGGCGCGGGCCCGTCACTCACGACAGAACCATCGTCTAATCACAGCCATTATTTGCCCGGGCCGAGGCGGCTGATTCTCCGAGATCCAGAGCGGCGCGGCGTCCGCCATCGACCAAACTAAGTGTCGGCCGTGTCGACCGGCTGCTGGTGCCGACACCATTAGCCTGCCGCCACCGCCGCCGCCGCTGCACCTCAGACCTGCACTGATGGCGGCTGCCGGCAGGACGGGCGCGGACAGGGGGCAGCACGACGCACCACGGCCGTCTACCAGGACTGGGCCGAGACTGGCTGCGGACTGGATCGCCTGCAGCTCCTGCAACGCCATCCCCACCGCCACCCACCGCCGTCAACCGCTATCTGCCGCCATCCGCCGCCGCCCACCGCCGCCGTCCACCGCCGCCCGCCGTCCGAAATCGCCGTTCCGTCCGGGTAGGAGCACGGCTGAAGGGTGGCCCTGGTCGGCCCTGGTCGGCCCTGGTCGGCGCCACACCACCAGGACGCGTCATACGGCAGTCGGACCGGCCGGCCGGCCGAGCCAGCCCATTATTCGCAGAACGCACATCAAACAGTGGCGTCGGCTGGAGGTAATAAGCGACGGGGTCGGCGACCCCCGGCTCCGGACGGGGCCGCACCAAGGCAGCTTTCAGCGGCCACGATTGACCGACGACCGCGCGGCGCAGTGGCAATATTTGGACACGCCAGGCGGGCACCATTCGCCGCGGCTGGACGGCAGCGCAGGTGATAACCAGCTCAGCGTGACCAGCAGACCCCAGGACGCGGCCGCTGTGACATCAGCCGTCTGTCCCGGCCGGTGGTAGCTGGCTGACCTCGGGCCGAATAGTTCAGTTACCTCTATTGGTCCCCTTCAACCAGCTGTCGTCGGTCGGGACCCAGCGCAGCCGCAGCCGCAGCCGTCAGCCGGCGGGCCCTCCACCAGGCGGTCATGGCGTCCACGTCAGCCGTCAGCACATTGCCACTTAACGGCTCCTCGTAATAGTATCAGGTTTATATTGATCGTGACTTGTCCTTAGCAATGTCCTTAGCGTCATAGAGGAAATGCACCAGAAGCGGAAGAGTTATGGAGGAACCTCGTCGATGACGTCATGATAATCATCATGAACTTGTGAGCACGCTATGCTGATACGTCGCAAGCTGTGTGAAGCCTAATTAAAGCCAATGGAAAAAGAAAAACATGAAACCCAGCCAATGGAAAGAAGGAAGGCATTCGATCTGCGCACTTGGACCACCTGGTCACCTGGTCAGCCATTGCTCTCAGAGAGCGAGTCTGCCGTGCCCTGCTGGTGCCCTGCTGGCGCCCAGCCGCCTGCCGCGCGGTCCCTGGCGATGGTGGGTGCCGTGAGACCAGGACGCGTCCCTCCCTCCCTCCCTCGGTGGTGGGTGCCGTGGGACTGGGTGGGTGCCGTGGGACCAGGACGTCTCTCCCTCCCTCCCCTCCCTCGGTGGTGGGTGCCGTGAGACTGGGTGAGTGCCGTGGGACTGGGTGGGTGCCGTGAGACCGTGGGACTGGGTGGGTGCCGTGAGACCGTGGTGGTGGGTGCCGTGGGGACCAGGACGTCCCTCCCTCGGTGGTGGGTGCCGTGAGACTGTGACGTCCCTCCCTCCCTCCCTCCCTCCCTCCTCCCTCCCTCCCTCCCTCCTCCCTCCCTCCCTCCCTCCCTCCCTCCCTCCCTCCCTCCCTCCCTCCCTCCCTCCCTCGGTGGTGGGTGCCGGAGACTGGGACGCGTCCTTCCCTCCCTCCCTCGCTCACAGCACACCAATCCTATCACCAGCAGCCAATATTGGCGCACCTGCTGTCTTACCATTAGCCTAACACACTTACGGTGTTGTCGTAGAATTACATTCCCATGGCGACCATCTTCAGAGAGGCCATCAGGGAAGCAGCAGTGTCCACACACAACCAGCAGACCAGACCTGACCTGACCCAGCGACCCTCGACCTGACCCAGCGACCCAGCTGGCCTGACCTGACCCAGCGACCCAGCTGACCTGACCTGACCCAGCGACCCTCGACCTGACCCAGCGACCCTCGACCTGACCCAGCGACCCAGCTGGCCTGACCTGACCCAGCTGACCCAGCTGACCTGACCTGACCCAGCGACCCTCGACCTGACCCAGCGACCCTCGACCCGACCCAGCGACCCTCGACCTGACCCAGCGACCCCAGCTGGCCTGACCTGACCCAGCTGACCTGACCCGACCCAGCGACCCTCGACCCGACCCAGCGACCCTCGACCTGACCCAGCGACCCAGCTGACCTGACCTGACCCAGCTGACCTGACCCAGCTGACCTGACCCAGCGACCATCGACCTGACCCAGCGACCCTCCTACCATAGCTGGTCTGTCGCTGCAGCCCGACACGTTCATCACACGGCGCACCGTCTCCCCGGCCGCCACACTGTGTGCAGACAGTGGTAGCGGACGCACGCGCTGTCGGCAGGCGCGGGCCACCTGAACGGCCGACCGAGGTGGCGGCCGGTGGAGCGGCCAGCAATCGATACGCAGGGCGAGTGGCAACCAACCACCGGTCACCAGTCACCAGCCACCGGTCACCGGTCACCGACCGGTCACTAGTCACTGGACATACACCGGTCACGGCCAACACCAACACCCGGGCGGCCGAGCGGTACGGCGTGGCAGATGACATGGCGCGCGGCAGGCTGACGTCTGCCCCAGAGGTTCTGCAGATGACGGCACGACCCACGGCCTTGGGCGACCTCCGAGGGGGGCAGCTGGCCGAGCCCGGGCCAGCCCGGCCGAGGCCCGGTACGACCCGACCGAAGACACAGTTGACCGGCACGTGTAACGGCAGGTGTGTGGCGGGCGAAGCACGGAGCTTCTCTGGACTCTACCTTAACGACTTTCTAGAGCCGAAGAAGCGTGCACTATCATCTTCAAATAGCAACAATCAAATACAGGACACGAAAACTCGCTTTCCATCACAATTTGTATGAAGTTCGAGAGAAATAATAGATCATTTGATCCAAATTTCAAAAGTTTCTATACATC
>JAXIVJ010014851.1:0-7500 GCA_036785665.1 Chirona hameri
CGGTGACTTAAGGTCAGGTCAATTTCGTAACCTCCCCATAATAAGTCAATGTGGAAATATACAAATGCTTCCTATTTCAAGGATATGCATGATACTAGTCAATTACTTCAGGATCATGTTATTATAGGATATTCTTGATGATCCAAGTGTAATTTTTGTTTTGTGACCCCTATTGGGTCATTTGAGGTCATGCGAGGTCACAATCACATTTTTGTCAATAACTCCCGGCATAATGAAGATAGAGAAGTAAAACAGACATCAATGTGTTTGTCTCGTCGAGATACGTCTTTCCATATGCAGCATGCCCTACTTGGGTCACCACTTGACCTTGACCTGAGGTCACATTGTTAAGTTGACGTAACAAGGTCACTAAGTATATCATTAAAAGCTCATTGACAAGATAAACACAATGGCGTAAACAGTTTTCCGTTATCTTTATTAAGTAAAAAGTTAATAGCAAAAAACGACTTAGCCAAAAAAAAAAAAAAATCTTTTTGACCTCTGGAGCCTCAAATATTGACCTTAGATCAAATCTGAGGACACCTTAGCGATTGCAAATTTCACTGTCTGGCGTTTGCTTTTTTTCGTTTGTTTCTAACTAGGATCGTTTCTGAGATATATGGGAATTTCTGGAGCGATGTCCTAAAACAGGAAAAACTGGAAAATTTGACCTTTGATGACCTCTGGTGACCTCAATTTTGACCTGACCTAAAAGAACATTGAAATACTTTCGATAGAACATGTATCAAGCTATCAAATGCCCTTTTCCGCTTCTCGCTACGTAGCGTAGTTTTCGAGATCTCAGGGGGGGGGGGGGGGGCGGCGGAAACCCCTGCAGTTCGTGTTCGGCGCAAAGCCCCTGCAGTGCGCGGGTTAAAACATTTACGGGTTTTAAATAACTATGCATGACCATCAAGTGATTCCAATTGTTACACTCCAAACAAAGAACAGCCGCCAACCACACTAACCACACTAACCACACTAACCACAATAACCACACTAACCACACTAACCACACTAACCACACTAACCACACTAACCACACTAACCACACTAACCACACTAACCACACTAACCACACTAACCACACTAACCACACTAACCACACTAACCACACTAACCACACTAACCACAACAGCCACAATAACCACACTAACCACACTAACCACACTGACCACACTAACCACAATAACCACAATAACCACACTAACCACACTAACCACACAAACCACACTAACCACAATAACCACACTAACCACAACAGCCACACTAACCACACTAACCACACTAACCACAATAACCACAATAACCACAACAGCCACAATAACCACACTAACCACACTAACCACACTAACCACAATAACCACACTAACCACACTAACCACACTAACCACACTAACCACACTAACCACACTAACCACAATAACCACACTAACCACACTAACCACACTAACCACAATAACCACACTAACCACACTAACCACACTAACCACACTAACCACACTAACCACAATAACCACACTAACCACAACAGCCACAATAACCACACTAACCACACTAACCACACTAACCACACTAACCACAATAACCACAATAACCACACTAACCACACTAACCACACAAACCACACTAACCACAATAACCACACTAACCACAACAGCCACACTAACCACACTAACCACACTAACCACAACAGCCACAATAACCACACTAACCACACTAACCACACTAACCACAATAACCACAATAACCACACTAACCACAACAGCCACAATAACCACACTAACCACACTAACCACACTAACCACACTAACCACACTAACCACACTAACCACACTAACCACACTAACCACACTAACCACACTAACCACACTAACCACACTAACCACAATAACCACAATAACCACACTAACCACACTAACCACACTAACCACAATAACCACAATAACCACACTAACCACACTAACCACACTAACCACACTAACCACACTAACCACAATAACCACACTAACCACAACAGCCACAATAACCACACTAACCACACTAACCACACTAACCACACTAACCACAATAACCACAATAACCACACTAACCACACTAACCACACAAACCACACTAACCACACTAACCACACTAACCAAACTAACCACACTAACCACAAAAACCACGATAACCCGAATAACCACACTAACCACACTAACCACAATAACCACGATAACCACACTAACCACACTAACCACACTAACCACAATAACCACACTAACCACAACAGCCACACTAACCACACTAACCACACTAACCACAATAACCACACTAACCACACTAACCACAACAGCCACACTAACCACACTAACCACACTAACCACACTAACCACACTAACCACACTAACCACACTAACCACACTAACCACAACAGCCACAATAACCACACTAACCACACTAACCACACTAACCACACTAACCACGATAACCACAATAACCACACTAACCACAATAACCGCCAACCACACCACCCGTCAGCCACAGTCGCTCCGTACCTCACCGAATGACATCACTCGATTATAACTGTAACTGCAGCTCGATTCTGCCTTGCCAGACCACAGACTGTTCGCGTTGCAGCCGGCACATGCGATCCACACGGCTAACTGCTTACACCATCCAATTATCGAACAATAAAGTTCACTGTTTTCATTTACGACCCCAGGACGGGCATGACTCATACCCAGGCCGATTTGTCGACCATTATCGCTATGGTACTATGCTGAGATCAGCATTTGGCAGTCCAAGGTAACATGGAAAGCATCGCCTGCACAGTTGCTAAGGAGCGACTGACATACGCGGGAGATTTTGCGCAACATAAACGATTCTGTGCCCGCCTGCAACCGAGGCTATCTGTGTAACCGTAAAGGCTAAAGGGCAACACAAATGGTTAATTGTCTTGGTGGCTTACCTTATGAAGATAGATTAAAGAAATTTGGTGTTTTCACTTAGATATAGAAGGCTAAGAGAAGATCTAATTGAAGTCTTCAAATTTGTAAATGGTCAGCATTCTGGATATTGGCATGTTTGAGTTCAATAGGGAAAATCGAGGTAGAGGTCATCAGCATAAACTCATCATGAAACAAAGTAGGACCAGGAAAACGCCTTTTTGGGCGATGACCGAGCGGGCGCCCACTGGTAAAGCTAAAACAGGTTTGAAATATGAAACGGTACGGAAGCACACGTGGTAGTAACACATAGTCATTTTAGTCCTTTTAGTCCCCCATACAAATTGCCAGGCCTCCATGCATGCCAACATAAAAATTCAGTTTTATTAAATTGTACATGATCTCCTTTCTCGAATCCGCCAAAAGGGAGTACGTCCCGAGCACTGCATGCTTCAGCGTATAAAAAACGAATGCTTAGATAAATCAAGCCATTTTTGACCAATAATGATTTTTGTTCACTTCGACGTTTGCGTGTGCCACGCGCTGTGGTACCACCCCTATCAGAACGCACTATAACAAAATCAAAATTGATTTGATGGTCCTATCCAATGGTGAAAACCCGATCTCGATCGGAGCAGTGGTTGCAAAGTTCATAGCTTCCAAACAGCGTCTGTATGGCCGGGTCGAGCCGGGTTAAATGTAAATTTGTCTAGTAAGTTGACGAGAAACCTCACGGGCGGTTCGCGCCCGCTCGGTAACCAGGCTACGACAGTCATTTTTCAGTAGAAGGGTTGTAGGACATTGGAATAAGCTACCAGGGAATGTCGCTGATGCAGTGACACTTGCTTCTTTCAAAATTAGATTAGATACATACTTTACAGAGAAGGGATTAGTTGTTTATGTCTTTATGTCTGTATGTGTATGTGTAGAGGCACTAGGCAGATATGCTGTACCAGTACCACTCCGAGGCTCAATCGCATATGCAAATACGTTTTAGCTTCACGTTTTACACCTTCATTTTGCATTTGTTAGGAGCGTAAATACAGAAAAATCCCTACCCGAGAGGAAAAAGAATCCGCCGATATGATGAATACGCTGTGACCTATGATATACAACGCTATCAAGGTAAGTGACTAAGGTTCGACTCCCGTGTGGTATCAGGGAACTTGCCGATAATTGAAGGAACGCTTTTTACTGTTCCCACGCCCTCGCCGGCGTTGTACTTCTGGTGATGCAAAGCCGAATGCCTTGGGCTTGGAATTATAATGCGAAATGGTACATGTGCCAGCAGCGGTCGACAGAGCGCCTATCGACTGCGAAATGGTACCTGTGCCAGCAGCGGTCGACAGAGCGCCTATCGACTGCGAAATGGTACCTGTGCCAGCAGCGGTCGACAGAGCGCCTATCGACTGCGAAATGGTACCTGTGCCCGCAGCGGTCGACAGAGCGCCTTTCGACTGCGAAATGGTACCTGTGCCCGCAGCGGTCGACAGAGCGCCTATCGACTGCGAAATGGTACCTGTGCCAGCAGCGGTCGACAGAGCGCCTATCGACTGCGAAATGGTACCTGTGCCAGCAGCGGTCGACAGAGCGCCTATCGACTGCGAAATGGTACCTGTGCCAGCAGCGGTCGACAGAGCGCCTATCGACTGCGAAATGGTACATGTGCCAGCAGCGGTCGACAGAGCGCCTATCGACTGCGAAATGGTACCTGTGCCAGCAGCGGTCGACAGAGCGCCTATCGACTGCGAAATGGTACCTGTGCCAGCAGCGGTCGACAGAGCGCCTATCGACTGCGAAATGGTACCTGTGCCAGCAGCGGTCGACAGAGCGCCTATCGACTGCGAAATGGTACATGTGCCAGCAGCGGTCGACAGAGCGCCTATCGACTGCGAAATGGTACCTGTGCCAGCAGCGGTCGACAGAGCGCCTATCGACTGCGAAATGGTACATGTGCCAGCAGCGGTCGACAGAGCGCCTATCGACTGCGAAATGGTACCTGTGCCAGCAGCGGTCGACAGAGCGCCTATCGACTGCGAAATGGTACCTGTGCCAGCAGCGGTCGACAGAGCGCCTATCGACTGCGAAATGGTACCTGTGCCCGCAGCGGTCGACAGAGCGCCTATCGACTGCGAAATGGTACATGTGCCAGCAGCGGTCGACAGAGCGCCTATCGACTGCGTAGGCGGCCTCATGACCAGGGCTGCGAAGTCGAGAGTCGGAGTCGGAGTTGGAGTTGGAGTCGGAGTCGGAGTCGGAGTCGGAGTCGGAGTCGGAGTCGGAGTCGGAGTCGGAGTCGGAGTCGGAGTCGGAGTCGGAGTCGGAGTCGGAGTTGGAGTCGGAGTCGGAATCGGTCGGAGTTGGTGATTTCGGCCGGAGTCGGAGTCGGTAAAATTTTGCGACTCCGACTCCGACTGTCAGTTATGGGCAGCGCATGGGCAAAGTATTTTTCAGGTGTATTTCAGTTAACCATCGGTGGCGATGACAAAAAACATGTCCCTTCGGCTTTGTTTGCTTCGATTCCCTTGCCATTTTATGATTTTCAATCATGGTGTGTACTAGTGGTGCCAATCGGTACAATCATTTTCGGAATTCCGAATTTGTCCGAAGACCGATTCGGTTTTCGGACGGACATAAGTATATTTCTTTGGACATTTTCGGACATCCAATGCCCAAGGATGGCTTATCGCGAAAATCTCTTAGTTACTTTTTTATTAAAAAAGAAAGTGTGCCACGGGTAATTCATTTCCATATCAAACACTTTTTCTGCTTTCGGACAAATTTCGGACAAGCAATGATTTTCGGACAGTTTCAGACGGACAGCTGATCATGGTCTTAGACATCGGTCGGACATTGGACAATTTTTTCTGAAACTGGCACCACTAGTGTGTGCTACTGTACTACGGTGGGCGAAATGGATCGTAGAGTGTCGTCGGATGTAGGTCCAAAATGCCACCCCGAGGAATTCAAGCAAAGATCACGACAAATCAATTTGCAGAAAAACGGTTTAAAGTAACGTATAGCTTGCTCAGGCGAGTTAAGCCTTGTCAAATTCATTAACTACCTATAGCATTCAATTATTGCTTAATATGCAAGTGGTTGGTAAGGTTGTCACAGGACCTGACAAGCGACAACTTCTATTTTTGGGACTTCCGGAATTTTAAAATAGATGTTATGGTCAGACAATATGTCTATCTATTTCATTTAACTGTTATATTTTCAATTAAAGGGAAATATTGACCGTTTGATTTATTTTTGCTGCATTATCTTATGCAGAATCATAGATACAGCATGCATGATATTCGATTGATCGAGTTTCAATTTAAAAGTGAAATAACAACTTTTATTTCGAAAATTAAATCTTGGGAGAAAAAAAAAACAGATACATGTACTTCTTTCGGAGTTCATGATCGGTGTTTTTCCTCCACTATTGGCAGCTTTGTTGAACGTTGAAAAGTAATGATAAATTAGATCGTTTCTACGAAATACCAAGTGAAGGCGACCAAAGTGAAGAGCAATTTTGGAACACTTCTTATGAATACAAAACAAGGACGTTTGAGCTATAACAAAAACATAGTAACGTTAGAAAGGGCATATTTCAGAGCTATTGCGCAACTATATTCAAATATATCCATCCACATCCATCCACATCCGTCCACATCCGTCCACATCCGTCCACATCCGTCCACATCCGTCCACATCCGTCCACATCCGTCCACATCCGTCCACATCCGTCCACATCCGTCCACATCCGTCCACATCCGTCCACATCCGTCCACATCCGTCCACATCCGTCCACATCCGTCCACATCCGTCCACATCCGTCCACATCCGTCCACATCCGTCCACATCCGTCCACATCCGTCCACATCCGTCCACATCCGTCCACATCCGTCCACATCCGTCCACATCCGTCCACATCCGTCCACATCCGTCCACATCCGTCCACATCCGTCCACATCCGTCCACATCCGTCCACATCCGTCCACATCCGTCCACATCCGTCCACATCCGTCCACATCCGTCCACATCCGTCCACATCCGTCCACATCCGTCCACATCCGTCCACATCCGTCCACATCCGTCCACATCCGTCCACATCCGTCCACATCCGTCCACATCCGTCCACATCCGTCCACATCCGTCCACATCCGTCCACATCCGTCCACATCCGTCCACATCCGTCCACATCCGTCCACATCCGTCCACATCCGTCCACATCCGTCCACATCCGTCCACATCCGTCCACATCCGTCCACATCCGTCCACATCCGTCCACATCCGTCCACATCCGTCCACATCCGTCCACATCCGTCCACATCCGTCCACATCCGTCCACATCCGTCCACATCCGTCCACATCCGTCCACATCCGTCCACATCCGTCCACATCCGTCCACATCCGTCCACATCCGTCCACATCCGTCCACATCCGTCCACATCCGTCCACATCCGTCCACATCCGTCCACATCCGTCCACATCCGTCCACATCCGTCCACATCCGTCCACATCCGTCCACATCCGTCCACATCCGTCCACATCCGTCCACATCCGTCCACATCCGTCCACATCC
>JAXIVJ010014851.1:12500-33254 GCA_036785665.1 Chirona hameri
TAAGCTTCCACTGTTAGATGTATGCACTTTGAATTATAGCATTGCATGACTTCCACAAACATTACCGTGGATAGTTCACCGCAATTACGATCGGTGCGATAAGATACTGCTGTAGCCAAGCCAGAGTTTTTTTTTTAATCTTATTTTCGTTGTCATTAAATCATGGTCTGTTGTGTTCCGTAGCTGCATTGTCAAATTGCTCAATCTAGTGTATCTAATCGAATAAAATACAGAGCCAAAAATGCATGGCCTAGTCCTGTTGAATCAGTAAGCCCGATATGGTAGGATGAATGTTGTGCCAGTGCCTTTATTTGGGACCTTGTCAACGAACACTCCCGGTACTACCTCCAGCTGCACACCGGCTGAGTTGTGCTAGACTCAGGACTTGGGGGACTAGACACTAACTAAACACATCTAGACTCAGACTCGACGCCGACTAAATGAGGGTAGAATATGTATAATCGACTTTGGGTCCAATTGTCTTGGCTGCGATTTACTGGTCGGGTTGATCTGATGTTCAAGTTTCTCACTGTCTACTCTGACTCGATTCGGACTCACACTCACTCACAAATAAGCCACCCACTAAAGTTGTCTTCAAGGTTTCTGTAATTGACAGTACGAAGGGCGTCTGACTTGTCCGGTAAGTTCGATGGAGCATCTGATCGTCAGGCTCAGCACACGTCGCCATCCTCCGATGGTTTCCCAATCGCCGCCGCCTAGCAATACCACAACCAAACCAGGAACCCCACCACAGAGCACCACATCACCACAGCGCACCACATCACCACCTGGTCACCACATCACCACCACATCACCACAGCGCACCACATCACCACAGAGCACCACATCACCACAGCGCACCACATCACCACCTGGTCACCACATCACCACCTGGTCACCACATCACCACCACATCACCACCTGGTCACCACATCACCACCTGGTCACCACAAGCCGGGCCTCCGCAAGTGTCCCCAGCCACAGCCACAGCCACAGCCACAGCCGCAGCCGCAGCCGCAGCCACAGCCACAGCCACAGCCGCAGCCGCAGCCACAGCCACAGCCACAGCCACAGCCACAGCCACAGCCACAGCCACAGCCACAGCCACAGCCACAAACACAACCACTGCCACACAGTCACAGTCACATCCACAGCCACAGCCACAACCACGGTCACGGTCACAGTCACAGTCACAGTCACAGTCACAGTCACAGCCACAGCCACAGCCACGGTCACATTCACATTCACAACCACAACCACATCCACATCCACACAGTCACAGTCACAGTCACATTCACATTCACAGTCACAGTCAGTCACAGTCAGTCACAGTCAGTCACAGTCAGTCACAGTCAGTCACAGTCAGTCACATTCAGTCACATTCAGTCACATTCAGTCACAGTCAGTCACAGTCAGTCACAGTCACATTCACAGTCACATTCACAGTCACAGTCACAGTCACAGTCACAGTCACAGTCACAGTCACAGTCACAGTCACAGCCACTGTCACAGTCACAATAACATCCACATACACAGCCACATCCAGTCACAGCCACAGCCACAGCCGCAGCGACAGGCCGGCACTTAGCAATGCCTCGGCCGGCGCCCCGCCGCGGACCTCCGGCAGAAGCTGGGGGCGCTCTCCACCGGGCGGTCGCTAGTCGCTATCGGCCGCCGCCGACTGAGGCCATCTCAACCCATCTCAACGCCCACTGCGATCCGCCACAGCAATACAGAGAGCAAACGGAGACACAATATCTGCCAGATAAATACAATGATACAATGAGTACATACAGAAACCTGAAATGAAAGAAAACCATTCACAGCGAGATCGATAGAAGGAGGAGACTATAGGACAAGGAAAGATGGAGTCCCGGAACACGAGAGTGGTCCAACTTGGGAACTGAACAGCTCAGGAACAAATCAGTATGACATCAACGAAATTCATGAAAACTTCAGCTAGATTTCAGCCTCAGTTGTCATCTTCATACTTCAGCTCCATGGAGAGAACACCATATCAGACTGGATATTGATTCACTTTTTTGGAACGATTCAATCATGATTCATTTTGGAATCTGAATGATTCAATCACTGTTCGATTCACGGATACAATTTTGAGAATTGATTCTTTCCAATTCAAAGAATCAAAACAAATATTTTAATCGATTCACGTTTGATTCAACATTTAAATATATGTGGTGAATTCATGTAAAATCAATAAAAATGGAACCATACATAAATATAATTCTTAAAACATTGTTACAGCATATTTCTGTATAAATGAATGTAGCCACTGGGACTGCATGTATTGGACAATTCACCAATGTACTTGAATCGTTAAGAATCGTTAAATATTTTGATTTAATCAGTCTTTGTTTGATGTGGGTTTGGATTCGATCACGATTCATGAATCAAAAGATCTGGTGGTGAATCAATTATTTGTGTATTCAAGGAATTTTGATTCAACGATTCCAGTCGATTCAATCAGTGTCGAATCAATAACCAGTCTGCACTATATGCCGACAGAATTAGAGAGCGAGGGAGACAGATGCGTCGCCAGGGGCAGCCAGCGAGTAGCGCGTCGCGGTCCGTGCAGCGTGGAGCTGGACAGGACATAGCTTCGTCGGCCCTGCAGCGTCAGTATAAACAGGTCGGGCTGGGACGGCTGGCGGGCGTCAGCTGGCGCCGCCGCCGACACCGGCCTCCCTCCCTGACTCGGTACGGCTCAGATCCGGGAGGTACAGCACTGCCGCTCCGCCGCCACCACCGCCGGCCGCGGGGTATCACAACATTACGTTCTGCCACAGCCGAGCAGGACCGGGCGGGACCAGGCCACAGACGAGCAGGACCGGACCACAGCCGAGCGGGGCCGGGCGGGACCGGACCACAGCCGAGCGGGGCCGGGCGGGACCGGACCACAGCCGAGCGGGACCGAACCACAGCCGAGCGGGGCCGGGCGGGACCGGACCACAGCCGAGCGGGACCGAACCACAGCCGAGCGGGGCCGGGCGGGACCGGACCACAGCCGAGCGGGACCGAACCACAGCCGAGCGGGGCCGGGCGGGACCGGACCACAGCCGAGCGAGGCCAGAACCACAGCCGAGCGGGACCGGACCACAGCCGAGCGAGGCCAGAACCACAGCCGAGCGGGGCCAGGCCACAGCCGAGCGGGGCCGGACCACAGCCGAGCGGGACCAGAACCACAGCCGAGCGGGGCCAGGCCACAGCCGAGCGGGGCCGGACCACAGCCGAGCGGGACCAGAACCACAGCCGAGCGGGGCCAGGCCACAGCCGAGCGGGGCCAGGCCACAGCCGAGCGGGGCCGGACCACAGCCGAGCGGGGCCAGGCCACAGGCGAGCGAGGCCAGAACCACAGCCGAGCGGGGCCGGACCACAGCCGAGCGGGGCCAGGCCACAGCCGAGCGGGACCGGACCACAGCCGAGCGGGGCCGGACCACAGCCGAGCGGGGCCCGGCGGGGCCGGACCACAGCCGAGCGGGGCCGGGCGGGGCCGGGCCACAGCCGAGCGGGACCGGACCACAGCCGAGCGGGGCCAGAACCACATCCGAGCGGGACCCAAGCCACAGCCGAGCAGGACCCATACTGGTTATTGATACGACACTGATTGAATCGATTGGAATCGTTCAATCAAAATTCCTTGAATACAAAAATAGTTGATTCACCACCACATTTGTGTATTCATGAATCGTGATGGAATCAAAATCCGCATCAAATCAAGGGTGATTGAATCAAAAGATGTAACGATTCTTAACGATTCAAGTACACTGGTAAATTGTGCAAATACATGCAGTCACAGTGGCTACATTCATTTATACAGAAACACTATTGCTGTAACAATGTTCTAATGATCATATATATGTATGTTTCCATTGTATTGCTTTGACATAAATTCATCACATATATTTAGATGTTGAATCGATTACAATATTTGTTTTGATTCCTTAAATCGGAAAGAATCAATTTTCAAAATTGTATCCGTGAATCGAACGGTGATTGCATCATTCAGATTCCAAAATGAGTCATGATTGAATCGTTCCAAAAAAAAAGTTGAATCGATAACCAGCCTGGTGGGACCGGACCACAGCCGGCGTCCGATGCATGCCGTGTTATGAGGAGCGATCGACAGGCTAGCCGGAGACTGCTGAGCGGGCTGAGCGGCAACGCGCTGTTAGGTATTCCCGGACGGCACCGAAGGCGACACATCACCCATCATCACCCCCCCCCCCCCCCACCCGCCGCACTGCGCCGTCCCAGCCGGCGCAGTCGTCATAGGCAACAAGCCAACCAGACGGATATGCAGTGGTTCACCTGCTCACTTTAACCCTTGCCCGGGTAGTGGGTGGATGCTCCTCGGTTTTTCTGGAAAAATATACATGCTCTGCAAGTTTTGAATTTCTAACTCACATGACCCGTGACCTATGACCTGTTTCTCAAGGTCATGTCAGGCGCAACTGGCGTCCCGCAGTATCGATGCTTGTAACTTGTTCAGTTTCCGAGTGTTTGTTGTTCAGGAGCATATGCACAGGTGTTTCCAGGTGACAGTTGTGGTTCCCACTGAGATTGTGACCTCGATTGACCTTTTCAGAGGTCAACCGAGGTCATTGACCACCGATGCCCTCAGATGACTTTTTTGGGCTTCTGGCGGTTTCTAGGACATTTTGTGATGCTGATTTCAAATTTGGGATCCATTTTACATAATTATATGTTCCACTGGGGTCATGCGCTTCCACAGGTCAACCGAGGTCACTGACCTCAGATGACCTGACATGACCTTTTTGGAATTTGGCAATTTTTAGGACATTTTGTGACGCTGATTACGAATTTGGCACCAATTAAGCATTATGATATGCTCATTCACAATTCTAGCTCGATACAATTCAATTTATCTGCATTTACAATTTTGATGACCTTTTGGTCATTGACATGACCTCAGAGTCACCTAATGACCCAACACCTTAAAATCGGATATCATCGGCTTCCTCTCGTCACAAGCAACACGCTCGTCTTTGAATCGAAGCTCTAGCTCAATTGTAGGCGAAACGCTAAGGGGGGGGGGGGCATAACCCCCCCCCCCTACCCGAACACGTGGTGATTTTGCCCTACCCGGGGGACGGTTAATGTACAAACTCACGACCAACTAAATACGCATGTGATAATATATTCCAGAAGGCGGTACCGAGCGCAATAGAAAATATCCCTCCCCAAAGAGATGGACTGAGTTTCAGAGACGATCCCCAAAAGTTGTGATGGATTGTTTAACTGTCAACCAATACACCACACTGGATAGTTGGTCCATCTAACGTTCTCACAGAACTCAGGCGGTGCAGCCCTAGCCTCGGCCCGTCACGTAACCACTCTGTGACTGGGCTGACCCCAAACAGAGCAGACCAGTCGGCCACCAAACCTGAAGTCATGTGCCATCTCGAAGATTGTGCTCGAAACCCTGAGACACATCGAAACGGATAGCATACGTTGGCTACAGAAACACGCCGAGTACCAACGTACTTTCCCATTTTTAGATAGTTAACTAATTCGAGTTAGGTCTCCTTTAGTAGGTGGTAAGGACATGAACTATTCCTTCCCAACAGACTTGAAACAGAATGTCAAGATGGACGTCAAAAAGTCCGTAAACCCAGCGCGCGTGTAAGCCATCGAACACGCCTGTCCAGATTTGTACCTACCATATAAATTATGATTGATGGCCCCATCCGACTCTGCAGACAACGAAATGCCATTCCGAGCAGAGCATACATTCCACCTGTTACCATCAACAATGGGATTAACCGCACAAATCACCCATGTTGGTTGCCTGCCTCCAGACCGCAGCTTGAATATAACGTAATAAAACCTCTCCAGTGACGATCGCTATCCAATTCCCGGCCTGCAAGCCACGGGTCTGGGAGCCTACGGCTCGTGCAGGGCGGCCGAGCGAGCGCCTGAACACGAACTGCTGACGTCAAGCATCGGCAGCTGTCGGCTGCAAGGCCACGCCCCTCCCTCGCCCGCCCCCACCCCAATCCCCGACGGATACCTCCAGCACCGAGTGGCTACCGCACGGCTTCCTGCTGGCGCACTGTGCTGTTGCTCGAGCGGGTACCAAAAGGCGAGGCTCGAGCGGATATCGTTTGAGAAAAACGGGCACAATCGGGCACGATACGTTACGTGGCATCGCTCGTTCACCGAGCCGCATGACGACCATTGGCCGATCCAAGAGGGGAGTGGGCAAAAACACACTGAAACCGGGCACAAATTAACACATTTTCTGATTTGAAAATCTTTGGAACTTTTACCAAGAAAATGTTTTAAATAATGTATTAATTCACAAGAAAGTGAAGTCCGATGAGTTTTTCGAAGTGTGAGACAGATTTGGCCCCCAAACCATTTTGTACCGTTCTGGGTCCACCCTTGATGACGGCGCCATCATCCCTAGTCACTCTAGTCACCGTCACCGTCCCCACATCAGTCAACCCACGGCCCACCGTCTCCCACTTCCCCCTGCCATCGCCTCACGACCCTGGGCGGCGATCGTGCCCACAGTGACATCACACCACAGCTGCGGGGCGGACACGCGGGTGACGTCCCGTCGCTGCGCAGCGCGGCCACTTCCAATCCATGCTGCATCACATATAAACAGCTGCCTGCACAGCTTGGGAGATAAGCAGGACATTACGGAGAGGGGGGGGGGGGGGGCGGCACCCACCTAGCGGCTGGACCTCGTGCAGCTGGGGCTGCAGGTGCAGGTTGCAGCGGCGGCCGTCGTTGCAGCAGGCGCTGGCGTACGTCTCGTTGTTACGTTCGATGCCGTGGCACACGATCGGGTTGTCTCGCGGAGTCAGCATCAGGTGGGACAGGCACCTAGCGGCACGGGCGGCGTTAAGAGTGGCGAGGCGCCGCGGCGCGCCGCCGGCCGGTGGCCAGTGTTAGTCAGACGGCCACACGCACACACACACGGACAGACAGACAGACAGACACAGAGCGGGTGGCAGCCGAGGGAGGCGCGTTACGGCGTGATATGGTGCAGCGGGGAGGCAGGGCGGCGGGGCGGCGGGGAGGCAGGGCGGCGGGGCGGCGGGGAGGCAGGGCGGCGGGGCGGCGGGGCGGCGGGGAGGCGGGGAGGCAGGGCGGCGGGGCGGCGGGGAGGCAGGGCGGCGGGGCGGCGGGGAGGCAGGGCGGCGGGGCGGCGGGGCGGCGGGGAGGCGGGGAGGCAGGGCGGCGGGGCGGCGGGGAGGCGGGGCGGCGGGGAGGCAGGGCGGAGTGGAGCCGGTCTGGTAGGGCGGCCGGGCGGCAGGGTGGCAGGGCGGCGGGGCGGCGGGGCGGCGGAAGCTGCACTCGTATCTGTCTCACCTGGTACCCCGGGCAGCAGCGGTGGCGGCAGCAGCGGCGGCGCGGGCCGCAGTGCGCGGTTACAGCGCGGCCCCGGCCCGCCGCAGCAGGCCACCGCGTAGTGCGGCGTGCCCACCTCCGAGGAGCGGCAGCACAGCGCGGCCCCGGCTGGCAGCAACTGCTCTCGGCCTATACATCTGGCCAGAGGCGCCACACCAGATCCGGCCAGCCGGTCAAATCAGCTCTCCACCGCCCGTCCGGCGCGCTCTCAGCCTCTCTCGACGGGAGGGGCGGGACCAGGATCGGAGACAACCGACCCGCCCGTGCACACCTTCCCGCCCGACGGTCCCACGGTCCCACGGCGCCGAGGCCACGGCACCCATCCACCGCCAGCCGTGCCACGCCAACGGTCCATCAGTATGCTCAGCAGCTTTATATGCTAATTCGACCGTATGTTGTCTTACTGGCGCTGGCGGTGCGACGGTGGTCAGATCGGTCGGTGGCGTGGCGCGGCGGCGTCCGCCGGTCGCTGGCGGCCTTCCCAGCCGGGCTGCGGCGCGGCCGGCACGGGCTGCGGGAGTGAGGAGAGGGCTCCGCGGCGGCCAGCCCGTGCCGGCTGCTGGTGTGAGCAGCAGGGTGGGTACAGGGTGGGTACAGTGTGAGTACAGGGTGGGTACAGGGCGGGTACAGGGCGGGTACAGGGTGGGTACAGGGTGGGTACAGGGTGGGTCGGTACAGGGTGGTTACAGGGTGGGTACAGGGTGGGTACAGGGTGGGTACAGGGTGGGTCGGTACAGGGTGGGTCGGTACAGGGCGGGTACAGGGTGGGTACAGGGTGGGTACAGGGTGGGTACAGGGCGGGTACAGGGTGTGTCGGTACAGGGTGGGTACAGGGTGGGTCGGCACAGGGCGGGTACAGGGTCGGTACAGGGTGGGTCCGTACAGGGTGGGTACAGGGTGGGTACAGAGTGGGTACAGGGTGGGTACAGGGTGGGTACAGGGTGGGTCGGCACAGGGCGGGTACAGGGTGGGTACAGGGTGGGGACAGGGTGGGTACAGGGTGGGTACAGGGTGGGTACAGGGTGGGTACAGGGCGGGTACAGGGCGGGTACAGGGTGGGTACAGGGCGGGTACAGGGTGGGTACAGGGTGGGTCGGCACAGGGCGGGTACAGGGTCGGTACAGGGCGGGTACAGGGTGGGTACAGGGTGGGTCGGCACAGGGCGGGTACAGGGTCGGTACAGGGTGGGTACAGGGTGGGTGCAGGGTGGGTACAGGGTTGGTACAGGGTCGGTACAGGGTAGGTACAGGGTGGGTACAGGGCAGGTACAGGGTGGGTACAGGGTGGGTCGGTACAGGGTGGGTACAGGGTGGGTACAGAGTGGGCACAGGGTGGGTACAGGGTGGGTACAGGGTGGGTACAGGGTGGGTACAGGGTGGGTACATGGTGGGTACAGGGTGGGTCGGTACAGGGTGGGTACAGGGTGGGTCGGCCCATGGCGGGTACAGGGTGGGTACAGGGTGGGTACAGGGTGGGTACAGGGTGGGTACAGGGTGGGTACAGGGTGGGTCGGTACAGGGTGGGTCGGTACAGGGCGGGTACAGGGTGGGTACTGGGTGGGTACAGGGTGGGTACAGGGTGGGTACAGGGTGGGTACAGGGCGGGTACAGGGCGGGTACAGGGCGGGTACAGGGTGGGTACAGAGCGGGTACAGGGTGGGTACAGGGCGGGTACAGGGTGGGTACAGGGCGGGTACAGGGTGGGTACAGGGTGGGTCGGTACAGGGTGGGTCGGTACAGGGTGGGTCGGTACAGGGCGGGTACAGGGTGGGTACAGGGCGGGTACAGGTACAGGGCGGGTATAGGGCGGGTACAGGGTGGGTACAGGGCGGGTGCAGTGTGGGTACAGGGTGGGTACAGGATGGGTCGGTACAGGGCGGGTACAGGGTCGGTACAGGGTGGGTCGGTACAGGGTGGGTCGGTACAGGGTGGGTCGGTACAGGGTGGGTCGGTACAGGGTGGGTCGGTACAGGGTGGGTACAGGGTGGGTACAGGGTGGGTACAGGGTGGGTACAGGGTGGTTCGGTATATGGCGGGTACAGGGCGGGTACAGGGCGGGTACAGGGTGGGTCGGTACAGGGTGGGTACAGGGTGGGTCGGTACAGGGCGGGTGCAGGGCGGGTACAGGGCGGGTACAGGGTGGGGCGGTACAGGGCGGGTACAGGGTGGGTACAGGGTGGGTACAGGGTGGGTACAGAGTAGGTACAGGGTGGGTACAGGGTGGGTCGGTACAGGGCGGGTACAGGTCGGGTACAGGTCGGGTACAGGGCGGGTACAGGGTGGGTCGGTACAGGGTGGGTACATAGTGGGTACAGGGTGGGTACAGGGTGGGTACAGGGTGGGTCGGCACAGGGTGGGTACAGGGTGGGTACAGGGTGGGTACAGGGTGGGTACATGGTGGGTACAGGGTCGGTACAGGGTCGGTACAGGGTGGGTCGGTACAGGGCGGGTACAGGGTGGTACAGGGTGGGTACAGGGTGGGTACAGGGCGGGTACAGGGCGGGTACATGGTGGGTACAGGGTGGGTCGGTACAGGGTGGGTACAGGGTGGGTACAGGACGGGTACAGGGCGGGTACAGGGTGTGTCGGTACAGGGTCGGTACAGGGTGGGTCGGTACAGGGCGGGTACAGGGTCGGTACAGGGTGGGTACAGGGTGTGTCGGTACAGGGTGGGTACAGGGTGGGTACAGGGTGGGTACAGGGTGGGTACAGGGTGGGTACAGGGTGGGTACAGGGCGGGCACAGGGTGGGTACAGGGTGGGTACAGGGTGGGTACAGGGTGGGCACAGGGCGGGTACAGGGTGGGTCGGTACAGGGTGGGTACAGGGTGGGTACAGGGTGGGTCGGTACAGGGTTGGTACAGGGTCGGTACAGGGTGGTTACAGGGTCGGTACAGGGTGGGTACAGGGTGGGTCGGTACAGGGTCGGTACAGGGTGGGTACAGGGTGGGTACAGGGTGGGTACAGGGTGGGTACAGGGTGGGTACAGGGTGGGTACAGGGTGGGTACAGGGTGGGTACAGGGTGGGTACAGGGTGGGTCGGTACAGGGTGGGTACAGGGTGGGTCGGTACAGGGTGGGTCGGTACAGGGTGGGTACAGGGTGGACACAGGGTGGGTAAAGGGTGGGTAAAGGGTGGGTACAGGGTGGGTACAGGGTGGGTACAGGGTCGGTACAGGGTCGGTACAGGGTCGGTACAGGGCGGGTACATGGTCGGTACAGGGTGGGTCGGTACAGGGTGGGTCGGTACAGGGTGGGTCGGTACAGGGTGGGTCGGTACAGGGTGGGTCGGTACAGGGTGGGTCGGTACAGGGTGGGTACAGGGTGCGTACAGTGTGGGTACAGGGTGGGTCGGTACAGGGTGGGTACAGGGTGGGTACAGGGTGGGTCGGTACATGGGGGTTGGTACAGGGTGGGTCGGTACATGGGGGTTGGTACAGGGTGGGTCGGTACAGGGTGGGTACAGGGCAGGTACAGGGTGGGTACAGGGCAGGTACAGGGTGGGTACAGGGTGGGTACAGGGTGGGTACAGGGTGGGTACAGGGTGGGTACAGGGCGGGTACAGGGTGGGTACAGGGTCGGTACAGGGCGGGTACATGGTCGGTACAGGGTGGGTGGGTACAGGGTGGGTACATGGTGGGTACAGGGTGGGTACAGGGTGGGTACAGGGTGGGTACAGGGTGGGTCAAGCCGGCCGGTCGTACGGCTGAGGTGGGACGCGTTGCTGTAGGCAACAGCGTGTTTCGCCGTCTGGTGGGTCTCCAGGACTGGATAGGGAGGGGAGTCCAAGGACTAGATAGGGAGGGGAGTCCAGGACTGGATCGGGAGGAAGGGGGAGGGGTCCAGGACTGGATTGGGAGGGGGGTCCAGGACTGGATCGGGAAGGGGGTGGATCCAGGACTGGATCGGGAGGAAGGGGGGGTCCAGGACTGGATCGGGAGGGGGGGGGGGGTCCAGGATTGGATTGGGAGGGGGTCCAGGACTGGATCGGGAAGGGGGATGGTCCCAGGACTGGATCGGGAGGGGGTGGGTCCAAGACTGGATAGGGAGGGAGGGGGAGGGGTGGGTCCAGGACTGGATCGGGAGGGAGGGGGAGGGTGGGTCCAGGACTGGATCGGGAGGGAGGGGGAGGGTGGGTCCAGTACTGGATCGGGAGGGAGGGAGGGAGGGGTGGGTCCAGGACTGCATCGGGAGGGAGGGAGGGGGGGGGGGTCCAGGACTGGATTGGGAGGGGGGTCCAGGACTGGATCGGGGGAGGGAGGGAGGGGTGGGAAGAGCCCGGCTGCCCCAGGAGCGGCACGGTGAGCACGTACCATGGTGATACTGGGATAGCCGTGAATCAGCGCCAACACGCCAACACCAGACACATACGACACTGATGGCCTGAGAGCTGAGCATACCATCAGAGCAGAGAGAAAACTAGGAGGAAACACTGCAGCAGTTCAAACACCAATAGCAACAGACATAGACAACGCAGCTGAGTTGCAAGCGGCTAGAGTATCGACAAAACAAAAACAACAAACAACATATACACAGCAAACTGTTTATCACCCAAATGTGAATCCGTCATTGGAGGGAATATAACACCACAGAAGTATACATAAACGGTGTTCACATAGCATCATTTTGGATTGGCAAAACTACCTTTGTGCTCAAAAGCGAATACACATTTCATACAATTGATAAAGCAGAGAAAGCTCAGAGCTCTTTTATTCGAACATAGGTCCAACGAGTAGAGCCCTTCATAGGACACATTTTCAGCCCCCATCCCGGTCCATCCCATGCCGAGTCATTCAGCCAGACCCAAACCCGTTCCAATCCGAATTAATAATTGATGGGGCTCCCATTCCCACCCGTTTCAGCATAGTTCACCTTTGTTGGTGCTAACAAATTATATGGCCTGTCCCAAACCCGTTCCAACTCGTTATATTTTCAAAAAATGCCCCATTCCCACCCATTTCCATTCCCATATGGGATTCCCATTCCATGAAGGGCTCTACCAACAAGTCTATAAACATCGGTTCAATGAACATCAGTTCAAAACACAATGAAGTCAACAGCAAAAACTACATGAATGACGGATGCCCCCACTCATTGCAGTCAGATATTTTGGAGAACTTCCAGAAAAATTGAAGGAGGAAAGTTTAACTGCACATAGGTAGCAACTTAATACAATTTTGGTCGGAAGAAGTACCGGGTGATCATTACATAATGAAATAAAGTAAACCACAGTCACAGGCATATATTATAGATTTAACCACAACAAGCATACATGATTGGAATGCCTAAGGTGGAACATGTGTTGTCATACAAACGCAGTTTATATTTTGTTCAGCGCTTCTCTACAACAGCAGCTCAAAGTGTCCATCCTCCTCCGCGCAGCAAAGCTCGGCTCAGCGTCGGGTGTGACGCACCATCCGCCTCAGCTGGTCCTCGTCCATGTTGCGGGCGAAGTTTTTCACGATCGCCTTCAGCTGCTTCAGGGTTCGGGGCTTGCGACTGACGACCTCATCCACGGTTTGATGCCAGAAGCTGAAGTCCAGGCAGGACAGATTCGGACTGTACGGTGGTCAATGATGCCAAGTCTTGCGGGAGATCAGCCGATCGCCGAACTTCGACCTGAGTAACTGCTTCACTTGGGGCTCTGCGCAGGCGCAGAGCGTAGCGGTCGTCTTCACGGGGTTCCGCGTTTGACTTAAGATATATTGTATATTTGTATTTTTTTAAAGCATATTGTGGTCTTGTCGATTCAGTAATTTCGAGTGTATCATCTAAGTGCATTTTGGACGAAAGAAACTGAGACGCTGGCAAGAAATCTTCCCTTCTTTATCAAGGTATGGATTTCAAGATAAAATTATATGCGTCATTTGTGTCGTGCTGTTGAAGCAAAACTGCGGCGTTCTCCGGCATAGAACATATTTGATAAAACGTGACGTTGTGAGACGCCGTCTCTCAGTTCAAGGACCTTCTGAAGCATTTCAGGCCTCCAATATAGAAAAAGTCAACATTTAGAGAGAAAAGTAAAAGCGAAGTGGAATTATACCAAAACAACGTACAAACCGTCTAAATGTCACAAATAGAGCTTAACCCGCGCACTGCAGGGCTTGCGGTATACAGGTTGATTTCCGCCCCCCCCCCCCCCCCCCCCAGGTTTTTCAAAGATAGCGAAAAAACGGCGGCGCGCAGCGCCGCCGGGTTTTCACACACCTGTCAGGACATCAATTGCGCACACTTTGCAAAAAAAAATATAACCTCGAGTCGTCTCACGTCAGGTCACCAGACTCGGTCAAGTGACCCCACCTCCAAAAATGTTTGCAGTTGTGCCAAAGCCAGAGTTTTTCACCGATCAGTTTGAAACTTACAGGATGTCATGAGGGCATAAGTACTTACAATTCGTATATCTCGGAATTTTGATATCAGTGACCTAAGGTCAGGTCAATTTCGTAACCTCCCCATAATAAGTCAATGGGGAAATATACAAATGCTAAGGATATGCATGAGATTAGTCCAATTACTTCTGGATATTGTTATTATAGGATATTCTTGATGATCCAAATGTAAGTTTTGACCCCTATTGGGTCATTTGAGGTCATGCGAGGTCACCATCACTTTTTTTGTTGTCAATAACTCCCGACATAATGAAGATAGAGAAGTGAAACAGACATCAATGTGTTTGTCTCGTCGAGACACGTCTTCCCATATGTAACATTCCCTACTTGGGTCACCACTTGACCTTGACCTGAGGTCAAATTTTTCAGTTAACTTAACAAGGTCACCATGTACATCATTCAAAGCGTCTTGACAAGATAAACACAATGGCGTAAACAGTTTTCCGTTATCTTTATTACATAAAAAGTTAATAGCGAAAAACGATTTAGCAAAAAAACGTAATTTTTCCCTTTTTTGACCTCTGGAGCCTCAAATATTGACCTGATATCAAATTTGAGGACACCGTAGCGATTGCAAATTTCATTGGCTGGCGTTTGCTTTTTTCGGTTTGTTTCTAACTAGCATAGTTTCTGAGATATATGGGAATTTCTGGAGCGATGTCCTGAAACAGGAAAAAACTGGAAAATTTGACCTTTGATGACCTCTGGTGACCTCAATTTTGACCTGACCTAAAACAATACTGAAATACTTTCGATAGAACATGTATCAAGCTATCAAATGCCTTTTTCCGCTTCTCGCTACGTAGCGTAGTTTTCGATATCTCAGGGGGGGGGGGCGGAAATCAACCCCCCCCTGCAGTTCGTGTTCGGCGCAAAGCCCCTGCAGTGCGCGGGTTAAGAAAGATGTATATACAGCAAAATGTGAGATGCAAGAATTTATGTTTCTTTTCGTCATGTCCGCCAGTCCCGCGAGTTCTCTAAATTCCAAGTGACGCAAGCAGAGCTGAAGAAAGACAGCAAGTTGCGTGTTGCATGGATTGTGCCCTATATTCCTTTGTGTATTGTCTACTAATTTCGTTTCTACCAGTATCGCGCGACGCGACGCTGCTGCAAGTATTGCGAATCAGTGAATCGCACATTTTGTGTTTCAAGTCGCACTTTTGTCGCATGCTGCCTTTTATTGTCTCTGAACTTACGTTTACGGCTTTCGCATGCCCTCACAAAGTGCTGACGAGTCTCGTCACTCTCAATCAGCTGCCAGATGCTGCAAATGCGTCACAAAGCCCTGCACCGCGTGAAGCTGCGTTAAGCACGGCCGGCGTTGCACCAGCTGCCGCTTCGGTGAGCGCTGCTCAAACCTGAGGGATCCCGTCAACCCATCGGACACGCCTGACTTAGCCGATTACGTAGCGGACCTCAAGCGCGGCGGTCGGGTGCTTCCTCGAATACCAAGAGCTGCACGAATCGCTGTCGTGGGTGCCCTTGCGCAGCGCGTCACGACAGTGGTATCGGATGGGACGCCGGAGGCCTGGAAATCCCTCCTGGGCTTCGCCTCCGCTGTTCTCCGAGTGCCTGAATCGCGCAGAGACAAGTCTCACAGAAAGTCCCTTGCTTCGGAAATCCGTCACAACATCGCCTCTCTCGAGGATAACGGTGAAATCACAAATATCGAGCCCTCCAAGCGTGCCACTGCTCGCTGCACCACCGATGGTGCTGCAAGGGACGTTTCTCGACGAGTGTCATCCAAGCTGGCTGACGATGATGTGCGCGGGGCACTACGAGTCCTCACGTCCGAAGACTCCTTCGCGAGTCCCTCCAACGAAGTGGTCGCGCGCATCAGCGACAAGCATCCCGAGCCGCCTTCAAACTTGCGCGACTTCCACCCGCCAGCAGAAGACGCAGCGACGCTCATCGCGACCGAAGTCAACGTCCTGCGCGCCATCAACTGCTTCCCGCCCAGCTCGAGCGCCGGCCTGGACGGCGTCCGGCCAGCTCACCTGCGCTCGCTGGTGGCACGATCCGTGTCAGAGGCTGGGGCGCGCCTGCTAACCGCACTGACTGGTCTGACGAATCTCGCCCTCAGCGGATAGATACCAGACTTCGCGGTCCAAGCTTTCTACGGCGCGTCTCTGATAGCGCTGCACAAAAAGGGAGGTGGCCTGCGGCCCATCGCCATTGGCAGTGTTTTCCGACGCGTTGCGGCCAAGGTCGCCGTCTCCAGCGTATCATCTCGTATTGGAGCGGAGCTGCGGCCCGCAAAGCTCGGAGTCGCCACGCGCAATGGATGTGAGGCCGCCGTCCATGCAATCCGAGCGTACGTCACTGACGCAGCCAATTCCTCCCAGCCCACAATCATCGTCAAGCTTGACGTCAGTAACGCTTTCAACTCCGTGCAGCGCGACAACATGCTCGAGACCGCTCGTGCTCGGCTACCCTCCATCTACCCGCTGGTATGGCAGGCGTACTGTAGCGCCTCTCCGCTGTACATCGGCGACTCGAAGATCTGGTCCCGTACAGGAATACAGCAAGGGGACCCTCTCAGCTCGCTGCTGTTCTCTCTGGCCATTGACGACGTCTCGACTGAGACTAACACTGAGATCAACGTCTGGTACCTCGATGATGCCACTGTTGGCGGACCTCTCGAGCAAGTCGCCAGCAACATCCAGCGCATCAAGAACCAACTGATGGAGAGGGGGCTGGAGATCAACAGCAACAAGTGTGAGGCTATCCTGCTGGGATCCGACGCGCCCTCTTGGCGGTCCGACGCCTTAAGCACGCTGCAGACGCTGCTTCCCGACGTTCGGGAGGTTCAGGTTGACAACATGCAGCTGCTAGGTGCGCCAATCTGTGATGCCCAAGTGAGAGCGCAGCTGCTGAGTGGCGCTCAGATGGTGAGCAAGCTCGTGAGCCGCTTGCAGGGACTCGAAGAAGCACATCAGGCCTTTTTCCTTCTAAAAAACTATTTTTCTGCACCGCGACTGCTGTACCTGCTCCGCAGCGCCCCAGCACACTGCCACCCAGCAGTTCTCTCCAGAATAGACGAGACAGTTCGTCGTGGTGCCACCAACATCACCAACGTGGCACTGCATGGTAACTCCTGGCGACAGGCGACTCTGCCGGTGAGCCTCGGTGGTCTCGGGATCAAGATGGTATCCGATCAACCGTCTGCAGCAACCGTCTCTTCCGACCTATCTGGCCTCACTAAGATCCTCTGCCTCTCCGGCCACAGCCGTCAACCCGCATGCAGCAGCAAGCTTCCGCCAGCTTTGGATACCTCTCCTGCAACAGTGGCTGGAAAACACCGGCATCGAACCTCCTGAGGAGTTGCAGCAGTCAGCAGCGCGCTTGGGACCGCGCTGCAGCAACCGTCGTGGCCAGCCGGCTGCTCGACGCTAGCTCCGACGACACCGACAGGGCCCGGCTCCGCGCGGCAGCACAGCCGCACTCCGGCGCATGGCTAAACGTGCTGCCGGTCACCAGCCTCGGCACGCTGCTGGACCGCGAAACCTTGCGCACGGCCGTCGCCCTGCGAGTCGGCGCTCCAGTATGCGCGCTGCACCGCTGCCGCTGAGGAGCCACCGTTGATACGCGGGGCCTGGACGCGCTGTCCTGCCAGCTGAGCGCCGGCCGGCTGCCACGGCACGCCGCGCTGAACGACACCATCAAACGCGCACTCCACAGCGCTGGCATGCCATCCATACTCGAGCCGGCAGGACTGGACCGGGAGACGGCAAACGGCCAGATGGTATGACCACCTTCCCGTTCGCCGAGGGGAAATACCTTATCTGGGACAGCACCTGGGTTGACACCTACGCCGGCTACATCATCCACAAGTCAGCTACCCAGGCAGGAGCTGCCGCCCAAACCGCTGAAAACCGCAAACAGCGCCGATACGCGGAACTTGGACGGCGTTTCAAGTCGCCCATCGCCGTCGAAACGTGCGGTTCGTTTGGTCAATCAACACTTCCTTTCTTGAAGGAACTTGGCCGGCGAATCGCACGCGAGACTGGCGACAAGCGCGAAGTGGAATACATTTTCCAGCGGGTGTCGGTGCGCGGTGGTGCGCGGTAACGCCACCTCGCTCCTCATGGGGTCGGTGGCCACCGTAGCTCCTGGGGCTAGCGCGGACGGAGGCTGCCCGCACGAGCTGGTCACCACTCCCACTCGCCCGCGCACAGCGAGCTCGCCATCGCAGCAGCCGCCACCGCAGCGGCCGCCACCGCAGCAACCGCCACCGCAGCAACCGCCACCGCAGCGGCCACCACCGCAGCAACCGCCACCGCAGCGGCCACCACCGCAGCGGCCGCCACCGCAGCAGCCGCCACCGCAGCGGCCGCCACCGCAGCGGCCGCCACCGCAGCGGCCGCCACCGCAGCAACCGCCACCGCAGCGGCCACCACCGCAGCAGCCGCCACCGCAGCGGCCGCCACCGCAGCGGCCGCCACCGCAGAGGCCACCACCGCAGCAACCGCCACCGCAGCGGCCGCCACCGCAGCGGCCACCACCGCAGCAGCCGCCACCGCAGCAGCCGCCACCGCAGCGGCCGCCACCGCAGCGGCCGCCACCGCAGCGGCCGCCACCGCAGCGGCCACCACCGCAGCAGCCGCCACCGCAGCAGCCGCAGCCGCAGCCGCAGCCGCAGCCGCAGCCGCAGCCGCAGCCGCAGCCGCAGCAGCGATCACCGATGTTACGGTCGTGTCGAGCCCGTGCCACTGGTCTGAAGAACCTCGGCAACACCTGCTATATGAACGCTGTGTTACAGGTTCTGGTGCACACAGAGGAACTTGTGAACTACTTCGTCAGCGGGTTTTTCCGTGATGATCTGAACAGCAGCTCGGAGAACCGCGGCAGCGTCGCCGAGGAGGTTGCACAACTGCTCGACGTCGTATGGTCGCAGATTGCAGAAGTTCAGCTTCATCTCTCCACACCGGTTCCGGGCCGTGGTAAGTGCGCGTCATGGTGACTATGGTGGCATGCGCATGCAGGACGCGCACGAGTTCAGTATCCTGCTGCTAGACTGGCTTCACGATGACCTGAATGTGGCGGCGTTGACGGTGCCGGCTTATGTGCCGCCCGCTGACGAACTGCCTGATTTCGAGGCGGCTGATTGCGTCTGGAGACAGTTTCGGCGCGCCAACGACTCGATCGTTTCACGGCTGATCCACGGCCTGCAGAAATCTACAATGACCTGCGCAGCCTGTGGCTTCGAGTTGGCGGTGGGCACATTCGAGCCATTTTCGCTGCTGTCCTTGCCGCTAGTGCCAGCGGAGGTGGGCCGCAGTAGCCTGCACAACTGCTTGGAGCAGTACGTCCGTGGCGACCTCATAAGCGACTGGACCTGTCCCCAGTGCCGCTGTCGCCATGACGTTTACGAGAAGCTTGACCTCTGGCGACTTCCATCAGTCGTCATCTTGCACCTGAAGCGTTTCAGCTTCGCGGACGACACCGCGCGCAAGATGTATACGCACGTTTCCTTCCCCATGAGCGGCCTCGACCTGGGTCAGCTGGTGATCGGACCGCACCCCGACACACACGGGCTAGTGTACGATCTGTGCGGGGTGGTGGAGCACCACGGAAGTCAGCGCTCTGGCCACTACACTGCCTTCTGCTTTAACCCGCCGACGGCCAGCTGGCTCCTCTTCAACGACACGGCCGCGAAGGAGACCACGACGGCCCAAGTGAAGAATGCCTCGGCATATACTCTTCTACGCCGCCAAGAAGGGTGCGATGTGATGCGCGCAAGGGGGCGATGTGATGTGATGTCGTTTGAGCCTGTCATATGCTCAGTATTGATTGGTTGGATTGCATAATGTACTAAGATGTATCTATAAAATGATTTGAAGTGGTCTCACTATAAGGTGACGAACGCAACAAAAAAAAAATAACTGAGGGTGTGACTTCACACTGTGAAGTCGCGCCATCCTGCTGAAACCAGTACTCTCTTCGGGTTGCTTGGGCACGACCGGCTGGCCACATGACCGTCTCCAGCATCTCTAAGTAGGTGATACCGTTGACTGGCCTCTCAAACCAATTGACTGGCAGGAACCTGCCGTCGACAATCTCCAGCCAGGTCATGACCTTCGTTCCATAGGCCTTCTTGCATGGGGTGATCTTCTGTAGGTTCATTGGTGCCCAGTACAGTGGTTTGTCTTCGGTTTGGTGCTTGATGGAGCAAGAACCGCTTCTCGTCACTCCAGAAAACCCGCTGGAAGCAGTCTTCTTCTTGACTGAGCCAGAAGGTGCACGCAGCCAGTCTCGACGCCATGTTGTCGGGAGAGAGGACTGCTGTGAGGAGAGGACGGTACGGTTTCCACTTGAGTTTTTTTTTGCGGAGAATCATTCGCACGTCCTTCCCAAAAGACATTTCCAGATGTCCTGAAGCCTCTCGTACGTGGGTCATGGGATGGATTTTGAAGAACTCCTTCACCATCTCCACCTCTTCATCGGTTGATCTGGGACCCCGAGGGGTGAGGGGACGGACCGCGCCGGAGGTCTCGAAGCGGTTAACAAGCCGCTGGAACGCCGTGAGCTGGGGTACATTTCTAGGATTCTTCGGGAACAATTTCTGTCGGAAGGCTCTCCGTACGTCGCTCAAGTTCTTTAACTCCCCGAACTTCAAGATGACCCAGCTTGCTTGATCTTGCCTAAAGGGCGAATTTTGCCGGTAGGGTCGAATCGGACTAGATGAAGATGAGGGCGTACTTATGCTACCGTCGTAATTGGTATTGAAGTAATGATGGAAAACAAAAGTCCTTATGTTAGCTTCACACAAAAAAAATTTGTTTTGTGCGCACGTGACATCGAATATTTATTTCCTTCAATAATGATCACCCGGTAGGAAGGAAACAACATTTGCTTAGCATTGCATCAAATTTGCAATAAACATAATACTTTATATAATGCAACATTATTTGTGGCCAGCATTGGCCATTTTGACAGCACTTGGTATCCAAGGGCGCACAGC
>JAXIVJ010014852.1:0-33251 GCA_036785665.1 Chirona hameri
ACTGAAGCTCATAATTCATTTTAGCTTCTAGATTCTCATAGTTTTGATCACTTAGGAATAGATAAGTATCATCTGCAAACGTAATGACTTTCATATTTTGTGATATACTATTTAGATAATTTATGTAAATTAAAAACAGCAATGGCCCAAATCCCTGAGGTATACCACATGTGATTTGTCTTGGTGCTGATAATGAATCATTCATTTTTACTTCTTGGGTTCTATTTGTCATGTATTCTTCAATGAATTCTGCACATTTCCCCTTCATCCCATACTGTGATAGTTTATTCACAAGCCATGAATGATTGACACTGTCAAATGTTTTTGTTTGTGTCTAGATATACTCCAATGGCATGTTTATCATCCTCAAGGGCTTTGGTAACAAAGTCCACAAAGTGCATCAAGGCCATCCTTGTAACAATAGATACAACAAATATCAGTAGACGATGCAATGTCACATGGTTCTGGAGTACAATTATTCAGACACCACTATCTTCATGTGTAGCCATTGGCGGATCCAGAACGGTTGTTTTTTTTTTGGGGGGGGGGGGGGGAGCACAAGCAAGTGGTTTGGGGAGGGGGGGGGGGGGCAAATTCCCAAAAATTGTCACACAATTCAGAAAACTCATCGGATATCGCTTGCTTATGCATTGCTAGCTGATTTAACCCTCGCCCTACGGGGGGGGGGGGGGTGGCCTGACATGCCCTCCTGAGGGTTTTCTTGAATAACTTTTTACACATGCAGCATATCTTGCTAAGATTTTGGGTCGCTGAGTTTACAACAATTATACGTCAGATTAAAAAATTACATTAAAATTGATCAGGTAGTTTCGGAGATAATCATGTTTTGATGACGTCATGTTGGGGGAAAAACGATAAATATTTGAAAAATGGTAGAAAACAGAGTTTTTAAGGAAATTGCAAACGCAATTCACCAAAGATACAAAATAGCATTTTCTTTCAAATGGTAATCTCGGATTTTCAAAATTTTGGGTGTTTCACCCCTAAAATAAACAAACTGTTTGTTTTTTAAATCCCCACAAAATCAAAATTTTCAAAGATGTTAAAAAAACGGAATATATGTGAGAGAACTGAGTATGGACAATACCCATACCAAATTTCAAAGCAATATATTCATTTTTGACTGAGTGATGGCTCCCTAAGTGTAAGGAACTGATGCCATCATTTTTTTAATAACTTTTTTTGACTTTTTTGACAAGGTACGAACAAATAATTACCTTTTCTGTATTTCTGAGCCAAAACTGGTAGGAGCATGCCTTTTTATTTACATTTATCAATTTATAATTTTAAGGTTTTCTGAAGAGCAAAATCGCTGTTTTGGACGTGGTAAATCCGAGGTCATTCACTTGACCTGGACGGTCACTCGTAGACCTGACACCTAAAACTCGAATACTGTTAGATTCCTCTCATGACAAGCAATATGCTGGCTCTTACCGCATTGCTCTAAGTTGCTTGGCTTGGAAGTTAACAGGGGGGGGCTGTCAGCCTCCCCCCACGTAGGGCGAAGGTGAAAAAAGGGGCGAGGGTTAAAAGGGGGGTTAAAAGGGGCGAGGGCGAGGGTTGGGCGAGGGTTAAAACAAACTTTCCTTAGTAAAAGTTGCTTAGATTGTCTTCTATATCAGGAAATGTCTAAATTGTGTGCCGATTACAGGCGTTTTTTTTTGGGGGGGGGGGGGCATGGCCGTTACTCCCTGGATCCGCCAGTGTGTGTAGCATTTATTGTAACGATCACAAAATGTGTTGTGTTGACAAAATCTGCTGTGTGTTGACACAATGTGCTGCATGTTGACAAAATGTGTTGTATGTTTACGAAATGTGCCAGAGTGACGATTTTTATAAATGTTAGTCCCCGAGGCGTGATCAAAACCTTATTTTTAGAGTAATTGGCCATAAGAGCGCGAAAAATGGAAGTGAGTTAGCCTGGCTCTTTGTCGGTGTCAGCCTCAAGGTTTTTGCTCACCTCTGGCTCCGACGTTCCAGTGACGCTGACGTCAACAGCTAGCCGGTGAACCGTGTAGTGAATCATGCAGGAGTCTCCTGAAGACGGGGAGATGCTCGCTGGAATAGCAAAACAGGGCCACCAGACCTTACGTTAATTAATGCAACAAAGTCACACATAATAGTTGTTGTGACAGCCTTGGCTCATACAATGTTGAATTCATTCCTCGCTGGGGGCCGTGAGGTTTTCTACAAGCCGGCTGTATGCCGCACGGCCCCTGGTAGCGGCGCGTGTGGCGTGGCGTGGCGTGGCGCACGGCCCCTGGTAACGGCGCGTGTGGCGTGGCGTGGCGTGGCGCACGGCCCCTGGTAGTGGCGCGTGTGGCGTGGCGTGGGCGCACGGCCCCTGGTAGCGGCGCGTGTGGCGTGGCGTGGCGTGGCGCACGGCCCCTGGTAGCGGCGCGTGTGACGTGGCGTGGCGCACGGCCCCTGGTAGTGGCGCGTGTGGCGTGGCGTGGCGCACGGCCCCTGGTAGCGGCGCGTGTGGCGTGGCGTGGCGCACGGCCCCTGGTAGCGGCGCGTGTGGCGTGGCGTGGCGCACGGCCCCTGGTAGTGGCGCGTGTGGCGTGGCGTGGGCGCCGCGCCGGCCCGCTCCGACTGACCAAGGCCCTATTATAACCCCTAGGACTGACGTCCGCCACTGGCGCTGCTGCTGCCGCGCTGAAGCTCCCCTGTAGCGCAGTACCCACCGGGCGAGCCGCGCTACTGCCGCGCTGAAACTCCTCTTTATGGAGCGGAACGGGTGGCTCATCAATCAGTCCCCCAGCTGTGAACGTGTTCCGCCGCGGGAGGGGCGGGAGGGTTTGCCGAGCAAACGCGTGACGTCCGCCCGGCCCTGCTCGCCGCCCCGCGGCTGCGTTCTCGGGCGCCGCCCGGCTGGCTGATGATCTGGGGCCGGTCAGGCTCGGCCGGCAGGCGGCAGGTATTGCTGACAAATGGCTGATTACAGTTGGCCGCTAACAGGACAGCCAAACTGGGAGCGGCGCGGCGCGCTCCGCCCGGGCCGAGGCTGCATTCAAATGAGCAGCTCCATGTCGGCCGTCTCTGATCGGCGCTATCTGATTCAGTGGACGTCCGATCTGGTCCAGCCGCGCTGCCTGGTGACCGGCGACTGGTGACGGGACCCGTGTGCCGGCCGGCCGACAGCTGCTGTAGCGGCGGCGCCGGTACAGCCTGTCGATATGGAGCCAGTGGTGACTGCCTGTCGCCGGCGGCCGGCTCCACGCCGCGCCGCACCGCCCCGGCGTCAGTCGGCCGCTCCCGATCCATTATTCGGCCGCCATATACGGTGGCTGGAGGAGCTGCTGTGGCGCCTCCTGTGGCTGGCGGAGCTGCTGTGGCTCCTCCCCTGGCTGGCGGAGCTGCTGTGGCCCGTCCTGTGGCTGGCGGAGCTGCTGTGACCCGTCCTGTGGCTGGCGGAGCTGCTGTGGCTCCTCCTGTGATTGGCGGAGCTGCTGTGGCCCGTCCTGTGGCTGGCGGAGCTGCTGTGGCTCCTCCTGTGGCTGGCGGAGCTGCTGTGGCCCGTACTGTGGCTGGCGGAGCTGCTGTGGCTCCTCCTGTGACTGGCGGAGCTGCTGTGGCCCGTCCTGTGGCTGGCGGAGCTGCTGTGGCCCGTACTGTCGCTGGCGGAGCTGCTGTGGCTCTTCCTGTGGCTGGCGGAGCAGCTGTGACTCCTCCTGTGGCTGGCGGAGCTGATGTGGCTCCTCCTGTGGCTGGCGGAGCTGCTGTGGGCCGTCTGACCGCCGGCTTGTGAACCGGCTGTCACGGGCCCAGCCGGTGGCCACTACTGACGTCAGCACCCCCTCCTCCCCACCGCTCCGTCACGGCGCGCGGCGCGTGCGATCACCGACAAATCGCCGGAACGCGGACGCCCGGTAATCTATGCAAAGTACGCGCCCGCGCGGCTGGCTTTCGGGGAGAGCTCGTTGATTATTCTCAGCGCGCCGGTGAGTTGTTTTCAGCCGAGGTAGAGCCGGGCCGGGCTGGAGAGGGGGGGGGGGGGGCTCTGCTGACGGGCTGGGGGCTCTGCTGACGGGCTGGAGAGGGGGCTCTGCTGACGGGCTGGCGGGCTCTGCTGACGGGCTGGGGGCTCTGCTGACGGGCTGGCGGGCTCTGCTGACGGGCTGGGGGCTCTGCTGACGGGCTGGAGGGCTCTGCTGACGGGCTGGGGGCTCTGCTGACGGGCTGGCGGGCTCTGTTGACGGGCTGGGGGCTCTGCTGACGGGCTGGGGGCTCTGCTAACGGGCTTGGGGCTCTGCTGACGGGCTGGCGGGCTCTGCTGACGGGCTGGGGGCTCTGCTGACGGGCTGGGGGCTCTGCTGACGGGCTGGCGGGCTCTGCTGACGGGCTGGCGGGCTCTGCTGACGGGCTGACGGGCTACCCTTCGAGGCCTGGTACTAATGGTAGTATTCAGTACCAGGGTCCCGCATATGGTAGACTGACACTGACGGATCCAGCCCCTCCGTTTGGGGAGGCCAAAGACTCAGGCACTGGCGGACCTGACACCAGGCCAGGTTCGAGTTTGGAGGGCTAAAATTTCGCTCCGTTTCATCAGCGAAAAGTCGTTGACCGGGGGGAGGGGGGAAGGGGGGGTCCTCAGCGCAAACAAAAGAGTTGTTACGCGGGGGGCATACTTGTATTTGTATTGAATGTCCCCCATGTTCCTGTGGGAGGGGGCATTTCCCCCCTCTTCACTGGCGGATCTAGGGTTCGAGTTTAGGAGGCCAAAATTTACGTTTCAAAGTTGTTAACGGGGGGTGGGGGGGGGGGGGGGGGGCGTCGGGTCGTTAGCGCGAAAAGTCGTTGGCCGGGGGTAGGGATGGTGTCGTATCGTCAACGGCGAAAAGTCGTTGACTGGGGGGGGGGGGGAGGGTCGGGTCCTCAGCGCCAAGGTCCTATAGCCAGGTAAAACCATCAACGCTTGTTTTTACCGTCCCCGAGGCCAGTGAATGACGTCATTGGGATGGTAACTCAGTCGCCGCCGTCCACGCTCTAAGTAATGAACGATAGTCTGGAATAGTTTCCGGCGGCTTTTAACCATGCTTTTATGCTAGATATGATGCAGAAAGATGCGATGTGGTCTGGCAATGGCAAATATAGACCGTCTGTGTCACTCTTACTGCACAACCTGGCCGGAATTCCTCGGGTCTGGCCGCGCGTATTAACCTGCGCCGTGCCGGGGTGGGTGGGCGTTTAGACGCCTCCCTAAGGTTTTTTGCAAGGATAGCGGATAAACGGCGGCGCGCAGCGCCGCCTTTTTCTTTACAGGTGTTTGGGCATCAATTACCCACATTTTGTGAAATTTTGAACCTCGGGTCATATCAGGTCAGGTCACCAGTCCAGGTCACGTAACCCCACCTCCAAAGACGTTTGTGGTCGTACCACAGCCACAGTTTTTGGCCGATCGGTTTCAAACTTACAGGGTTTCATAAGGTCATAAGTACCTACAATTCGTTAATCTCGGATTTATCTATATACGTGACCAAAGGTCGGGTCAATTTCGTGACCTCCCCATTATAAGTCAATGGGGACATATTCGAATACTTCCTTTTCCGAGGATACGCATGATATCAGTCCAATTCCTACTGGATAATGTTATCATAAGGTCATTCTTGATGAACCAGGTACAATTTGTGTTCAGTGACCCCTACAGGGTCAGCAGAGGCCCTCTGAGGTTACCAACACCTTTTGTTGTCAATAACTATCGACAGAATAAAGATAGAGAAGTGAAACTGGCACCAATGTGTTTGTCTCGTCGAGACACGTCTAAAAATATGCAACATGACCTACTTGAGTCACCAGTCACCACTTGACCTTGACCTGAGTTCAAAATTATAAGTTGACTTAACCTCGTCTGCATGAATATGATTCGAAGCGCCTTGACGACACAAACATGATGGGGTCAAAATTATTACCTTATCTTAATTAGGCAAACATTTATTTGCGAAAAACAGTTTGACCAAAATAAAATAAAAATGCAACCAAAATAACTAAATCTACACCGAAACGCTGCTTTCATCACCGAAACGTTGTTTTCATCACCGAAACAACTGGGTTCATCACCGATGCTACCAAATCAACGTATTCAGTAATGGGGTATAACAATTAAGAACTACCAGGATGCCTTTGGGAATATATTATTTGCGTAACCGATTAATTCTACCGTAACCGATATTTGCGTAACCAATTCGATTATGTTATTATAATTTTGCCTGTCACTCCAAGCCGCCCGCCAGACTCTGCCACTGCCAGTGTCCGTTGAGAGTTGAAACCCCAGCTTAATAAATATTATAACTAGTTGTCACTTGTCTACAAGATGGTCTGGGGGTCCGGGGGCAACAGCCCACCCCCTCCGGTGGGCCGCAGCGCAGCGAGGAACGCGAGCGGAGCGTTCTAAACGTGGGTCCCTGCGACTGTAATTGTTGTAAAAGTTAGGTCAGGTTTGCTTATGTTATTCTAATTTTTATCACTATTGTCACACCAGGCCGCCCGCCAGACTCTGCCACGGCCAGTGTCCACTGGCCGTTGTGGTCCCAGTGTAGTACATATTATCAGCATAGTATTTATTCAAGTTAATCCGCTGATGTCTTAAGTCATTTCGGTGTTATATCAGTCATTTCGGTGACATCTCAGGAAAAAGGTGATGTTTAAGTAATTTTGGTGATGAATTGGTAAAAACGGTGATGGAAAGGTAATTCAGTGATTTTAAGTCATTTTAGGTTATGGAATATTGGAAACATCCAGCGCATCCACGCTTTCTGACTCTTTTGAGACATAGCCTCGCACATCAAAACAACAACAATAGTCTGCAGCCTGTACCTGTAGGTATCGACATTTGATCGACAGTGCCCGAGGTTCTAGTAGATATACACGTGTGCTACTCTTCTTAACCAACAAATATGTAGATCAGGAGAGTTCTTGTCAGGGTTCAGCAGACTTGAAATGTGTAAATGTCTAGCGGAACACCGTTAGTTGTGAACCAATCATATGCAAAAAGTGACCATTCTCAACGAGATCTCATCTTGTTGAGTCAGGGCTGGGAAACATAGTATGGGGCAGGTTTTGAGGTTTGGGGAAGGGATTCCTTAAATGGGGTGGCTCATGTTAAACGTGACTTAAATTACTGAAAAATGACGTATTGGAGTTAGGATAGGTTAGGGTCAGTGGCGGCGGAGGAGGGGGGAGGGGGGGGGGGGGGGCATGGGGGGGGGGAGAATTCCCCCCCCCCCCCCCAACTCAGCCGAGGGGCGCTTTGTGTTTGGCAGCGGCTGCTGGCCTGAGAGGGGCGCTCTGGCCGCCTGAGAGGGGGCGCTCTTACCGCCTGAGAGGCGGCGCTCTGGTCGTCTGAGAGGGGGCGCTCTGGCCGCTTGAGAGGGGGCGCTCTGGCTTTTTGAGAGGGAGCGCTCTGGCCGCCTGAGAGGCGGTGCTCTGGCCGCCTGAAAGGGAGCGCTCTGGCCGCCTGAGAGGGGGCGCTCTGTCCGCCTGAGAGGGGGCGCTCTGGCCGCCTGAGAGGGGGCGCTCTGGCCGCCTGAGAGGGGGCGCTCTGTCCGCCTGAGGGGACTCTTTGGCCGCCTGAGGGGCGCTCTGGCCGCCTGTGTTTTAAGGCCTCATCTTACATGGATTTGAAAGGAAATAGTATCCGTTCACGAAAACACATGCTAATTTGGATGAAGCAATATGACAAACGTTTATATTTGATACAGAAGAGCGTATACTTCAACAGACCATAATTTAGCAGACTTGTAAATCGTGAGGTAAAAGCAAGATCGATTGACACCTTGGCGGATCTTTAAATACAAACATGTTATTTATTGCGCAGCATGGCAAAACAAAAAATCCTTTCCTTAAACAAAACGGTTGTTTACATCTTTGCGAAGTTAAAATTTCATCGGATTATATCCAGTTTATGAAACACTTGTTCATGTTCCACTTAAAATGTTCTGTGTCGTTTCACGCATCCCTATTGCAAAGCCAGGATGAACCATAAAATAAGTTGCAAGCGCTTTGTGAAAAATACAATATTTGGATCCGTTGGAATGGTTTCGTTAGAACGTTTTTTTTTTTGCAGCCTTCGTACGTGTTGTTGGAACGGATTTTCTCAGTATATTTTGACAATGCAAGGGGCGGGGCCGGTGGGGCCGCATTTGGAAGCGTTCGTACGTGGATTCATTGGAACGTTTTTTTTTCTTCTTCTCTGGTTGGAACATTTTTTCTCCGTATTTTGACAATTGCAAGGTGCGGGGCCGCGTAAATACATCGGACAGCTTATTTACGACGTAGGGTTAGGTTTTATCTACGAGATGGTCTGGGGGTCCGGGGGTGGCGACAGCCAACCAACCCCCCCCCCCTCCCCTCTGGGGCGGACATTTTGACGGTGTGCCACTCCACGTACGGGTGTCATTTTTTTCTTCTTCAGTGTACTACGGAACGCCAGTTGCGCCTGACATGACCTTGAGAAACAGGTCATAGGTCACGCCTCACGGGTCATAAGGGATAGAACTTACAAATTTAGGGTATGTGTCAAATTGGTCAAAAGTAGGGTACTGAAAGTTTCATTGCAATTGGTTGATAAATACGCGAGTTATTTCCGAAACAGTTGTCATGCGACACTCACTCGACAGTTCACGTTCAATACAAGCTTGATACCACTCGCTATAACGCAAGTCAATGGGCCTGTCGCGCAGTTTCCCGCATTCTAATTGCCACCGACTAGCGTAAAACCGGACATAAGTCAGTTAAAAATGTAGACATTGCTTTGAAATTCAGTTTGGGCATCGTCCATATTTGGTTCTCCAATATATCTTCCGGTTTGGGAATATATTTGAACATTTTGATTTTGTGGAAATTACCCCCCCAAGAAAAAGATTTTTCATCGCAGTAAATTTTTCAAATATATTCAAAAACTGGAAGATATATTGGAGAACCAAGTATGAACGTTGCCCAAACCAAATTTCAAAGCAATATCTATATTTTTGACTGACGTTTTACGTCCAGTTTTACGCAAACCGGTGACAATTATAATGCGGGAAGCCGAAATACGCATACCGTCATGGAAAAACCGATCACCCCATAGGAACGCGGCTGCTAATTAACCCTTTAAGTCTGTACGATCCAGAAAACCACTCGTTGATATTTTTGCTTGCAAGCATAAGTTATGTGTTGCATTGTGGGTGAAATCCATGAGGCATATTGTTTGTTGCGTGATCAACTTATTTTGTTGTGCTTGGGACCATTTTCCTCAGGCTTAAAAAATCCAATTTCGCCCCAATTCATCTTGTTTTGGGTATTCTGAAAGCTTTCCCGTTTTGTTTTATTCTCACAAAGAATGGGACGCACAACCAAGTGTAACGAACAAGGTCCATTCTCTTGTTCGGTTCGGCTGGGTTTTGATCCTCCGACAACGGCATAAACTTCCCCAAAGCTCAATATTTGTCGCTTCACTTACAAAAATCTGTCGCCAACGCTCGCTACCAAGTTACCGAAAAAATAGACCTCCGGGGTCGCCCTTATACCAGGCCTTTAACTACCCTCTGAGTTCGGGACACGCGGCAGCCATATTGATTCGCAACCAGAGACTGCGTGACGTGAGTGCGGGAGTGTTCTAGATCCGTTAGTGCGTGCTACGTCGCTACTTGTGCTGGAGGGTGAAGTTCTCACATGTTAAGTTTCTTGCATTGTGCTTAGTGGTGACGCGTCCTATTCTGGACTCTGTGGCGCCTATGAAACGGCGCAAAGTGTATAACCCGACCGCGCCTTTTGTTACGGACGCAACCCGAGATCCCCTGGTGAGGCGGCGCGCAGCGCTCCGAGAACGCGACCGCGATATCTACAAGGCCCTCAACCGACAGGTCCAGTCTGAGATCCGACGCGACACGCGTGAGGAGCTGGACAGCCGGCTGCGAGAGGCGAGACCGAGCGGCATGTGGCGCGTGGTCCGGCCTGTCATCGGGTCGAAGCGGCCGGCCCGGTCCACGCCCAGTGCGGACGCGGACGCCCTCAACCGCTACTTCGTGCAAGTTGGCACCGACGCGTCCCGCCAGGTGGACTCGTCCGGACCCGAGCTGCCGGTCCGCCTACCTCGGGTAGCCACCGGCCGCTTCCAGGTGGCACCCATTTCGCCGGATGACTTGTGCCGTTTGATTTCGCGGATGCGCAACTCTGCCGCGTGTGGTTCTGACGGGCTTTGTATCCGTTTTGTGAAAATCTGTCTGTCATCACTTAGTCACGTCATTACTCACATTGTAAATAGTAGCCTCGTGTCACATCATGTTCCCGATTCATGGAAGCTAACCCTTGTTCACCCCATCCAGAAGTCGCCCAAATCCACCGAGGCCGCCAACTATCGACCCATCTCTATTTTACCCACCATAGCTAAAATCATCGAGCGCGTTGTTTACGAGCAACTCTTTTATTACTTCACCACCCATCACTTGTTTTCGCCAAACCAGCACGGCTTTAGAGGGAATCACTCAACCGGTACCGCGCTTTTAACTGTCACTGATAGAGTATTTTCTGCCATGGACCGTAGTGACATCACGCTGTTATGCCTACTTGACTGTTCGAAATGTTTTGATGTGATTCCGCACGACCCTCTTCTCCACAAACTCGAACTCTATGGCGTCGACATTCGCTGGTTTAAAAGTTATCTTGCTAGCCACTACCAGCAAGTGCAAGTTCAGGAATTGTCAGGGCGTTATGTCACATCCGATACGCTTTTGAACCCCATCGGCACGTACCAGGGCTCTGCGTTGGGACCGCTTTTATTCTCCATTTACGCTAACGACCTACCTTTGTACACAGAGGGCGCGCACGTGGTACAATACGCGGATGACATTCAGGTGGCGGTCTCTGGTGGGACCCGCGACGTCGGCTCCCTGGTCCAGCTCATGGAACACAACCTGGCTTTGCTATCCCGGTGGTTTGGCAAAAATGGTATCAAAATCAACGTTAACAAAACCCAGTTCATCATCCTTGGCTCACGGCAAAACATCCAGCGCCTCCCTCCTGTCAACATTATATTTATGGACGCCGACGTCGCCGGTTCCACCACTGTCCTGAACCTGGGTGTCACACTCGACCAGCACATGACTTTTACCTCTCATGTAGACATTGTGGTACAGCGATGCACCGGCATGCTCTGCGGCCTGAACCACAGCAGGCATAGTCTACCCCAATCAACTCTGCTGACGATTGTACAGGGGCTCGTCATCTCGCGCATTCGCTATTGTTTGGTAATGTATGGCGTGTGCAACAGCACCCAGATGAAGCGTGTCCAGAAGTTGCTGAATTTTGCTGCCCGTGTTTTATCTGGACGTAGGAAGTTTGACCACATTAGTGATGTACTCCACAGACTGAACTGGTTTACTGCAGAACACATGTATTTGTATCACGGTCTTAACTTGCTTAAGCGTATGATTTCAACTTCGGAGCCCGAGACCATTGCCGTTGACCTGATCACACGTGGTGACGTTCACCACCGTACCACCCGAAATGCGGACCATCTAGTCACGCCAGCGATCCGATCCGAGTCCGGCAGGCGTCGGTTCAAATACTCGGTGGTCACCGCGTACAACGCCTTGCCCTCAACAATCAGATGCCTACCAACAACACGCTTCAAAAATGAGCTGAGGCAACACCTGCTGATGAAACAGCGGAGCGGGGTCGGCTAGGTGTGACGAAGCGTATGAGTGTTTATGTGTGTATTATGTGTATGTGTGTGTGTAGGTGTATGTGTGTGTGTGTGTGTAGGTGTATGTGTGTGTGTGTGTATGTGTGTGTGTGTTTGTTTGTGTGTATGTGTGAGCTGCGTATGTGTGACGACCACCATGACCATATGTTTTATCATATCGACATGGGGAACAGAATAGCCACAGCCCAATGTGGATGTGCCTCATGATGTAAAATACAAATAATGCTTGTTGCTCTTTGTTTGTTGCTAGTGGCAGCCATATTGATTCGCAACCAGCGACTGCGTGACGTGAGTGCGAAAGTGTTCCACCGTGAGTGCGTGCTACGTGTGCTGGAGGGGTACTCGCTCACATATTAAGTTGTAGTTTAAGCTTGTTGCTCTTTGTTGGTACTTGGTAGTATATTAAAGGGAATAGTGCACCTTGAGAAAAGTACGTGGAATGATCCTGATTATGTTTTTTAAGAATGTCCTGATTACGGTTCTGGCATTGGTTTTGGCGAAAAAGTACCAATTTGTCATAATTGGAAAAATATTTATATTAATACATATGACGTCACAACAATCTTGCGTCACCAAAACGAGTTGTGACATCATATCGGCAAAAGTCTATCCTTGAATCAGAATATGTAAGCAACACTAAAAACCTCGTTCGCTGGTTCGCGACTCGCGAGTATATTGGTCGCGATTGAAAATGTGTCAATGTTTAAATTATGGCCTTGTATGAGTGGAGTTGGAGTGGCGTTGCGTGAACACATACCCATAATGTTCATGTGCATAAATAAATGTGATATACCTATCCATAAATGTGTTTATGTGTGTTCATCGGTGTGTGTGATAAATAAATGTGTGGATGTGCAGTGAATGCAGTTAATATTGAAGCTCCCGATACGAGCACCCATCAAAAGGTGTGGCTTTTCAAGACGAGTGTCGACATTATTTGTAATTGGAAATCCAATACAAATTGACAAAGCTATAGCTAATAATAGTTTGGGCTAAGCGTCAATTCAGCGTAAACAAAAATCAAACTTTGTCAAAATTTAATAGATTTATTGCATGAATACCGACCAACCACCAATCAACAAATGAGTCTTCTCACGAAGCATCTATTAGTAATTTTCAATTGCAAATCGGTTCACAATTGACAAAGGTAATTACTTAAAACTGTAACCACAGGCATAATGTATCCCTAATGTATTGCAGTTACAGGTGCATGTGCTACTATTGCGGAAAATATTGCAGCTACCGTTACGAGCCACCCATCAAAAGGTGTGTCCTTTCAAGACGAGCGTCTGTATTATTTTCAATTGGAAATCCAATGACAATTGACAAAGTTATGGCAATAATATTTATAGATGATCATGAACTTGTCGTAAGACAGCGTAATGCAAGAACAAACATTGGCACAATTTAATCGATATATTACAGGTACCGCGATCAGCCACCCATCAAAACATGCGTATTTTCACGAAGCATCTTCAGTTAGTTTTCAATTGGCAATCGGTTCAAAATTAACCAAGTTATTTACTCAAAACCTGAAGTCACGTGTATAATAGAGGCATACATTCTGGATGTGCCTCTACTGAAGCGAACACTGCAGTTACAGGTACGAACCACCCATCAAAAGGTGTGCCCTTGTCAAGACGAGTGTCGGCATTAATTTCAATTGGAAATCCAATGAAAATTGTCAAAGTTATGGCCAATAATATTTCTAGCTCATCATGAACACATGATGCGTTTCGGTGGCGGTCGGTTCAAATAGCGAAAACGAAGTGCGGTACGAATACTAATGACGTATGCGAAACGTCACCAAATTTGTCCCTTTAAAATAGCTCCTAATAGCTCCAACGGTTTTTACATTGAAACTCAGCAACTAGGTCATTTTGGAAGGAAACATTTCAAATTTGGAGATTTCTCAGTACTACCGACAATCTGGCTATCTCAGTTAAAAACCAATGTTAAAGGTTCACTATTCCCTTTAACTGCATTATGAACACTTTTCATGGTATCATTTCCTAGGCACGTATGCAGGCATCATACGTATGCAGGCATCATCTCCGTATTCGCAATTATTCTTGAACAATGTCAACAAACTTCCCAGGAAATTTTGGGAAGAGTTGTGTTTGCTTCCATGTGATTTTGTTATGCATGTGAAACCTATTTCATGCATATTTTTTTTTATAGAATGAATCTTGTTGCAATATAGCAAGCCAAGGGCGGATCCAGGGTGCCAATTGGTCATGGCCCCCAAAGGTTCTGAAACCGTGTTTTGCCCCTCGGGGCAAAACACGGTGATCGCCTGCTCGGGGGCGTTCCCGAGCAGGCGATCAGCCGCGTGTTTGCTGTAATAACTGTCATGTCAGATGTTTCAACTCGGTCTACTGTACGAATAAATATCGTTCCGGAAATAATTGCCTGTTGAGATATTCGGGCGAAAAATAGTCAACGCAACAGCTGCAGTAACTGGCGGATAATGGTAAGTGGGCTGGAAAGAAAGGGAATTCCCCTGGTAAGAGAGGTAGTACCACTTACTATACCCATAGTACCAGGGTTAGTAACCGTCGCTGAACCCTGGTATTTGCGGTAGTAAGCGTGACTACCCCCGTCGTAACCGAGTTAGTAAGCGTGACTACCCCCGTCATAACCGGGCTAGTAAGCGTGACTACCTCCGTCGTAACCGGGCTAGTAAGCGTGACTACCCCCGTCGTAACCGGGCTAGTAAGCTTTGACTAGCTCATGGTTTTCTGGCTGGTAAATTTTACCAGGTCCCTAGTAAAACTGGTGGTAATACCCCTAGTACGTTTTACTAGGGGTGGTTAGTAAAGGCCTGGTAATTTTTGACACTAGCCCAAAACTAACCACCCCTGACAACTTTGTATCTCTGTGTAGATGGATGCCGCGCTGTTGATACCGACTTCAATGAGAAACAGACAAACCAGACACGGTGGGTATTTTAGTAACTGTGTGATAAAATGTTGCATGGTAAATGGTTTGCATCGCATAGACATCATCATGGTATTGGTATCCTGTTAGCTAAAAAGCCTGCCCTATAATAGTTTGTTATATCATATTCTGTAACCTTTTACCCACACTGAGAGAAAAAGTTACTAGGGGTGGTTAGTTTTGGGCTAGTGTCAAAAATTACGAGGCCTTTACTAACCACCCCTTGTAAAACGTACTAGGGGTATTACCACCGGTTTTTACTAGGGTCCTGACAAAATTTACCAGCCCAAAACCATGAGTTAGTCAAAGATAACTATCCCGGTTACGACGGGGGTAGTACGCTTACTAGCCCGGTTACGAGGGGGTAGTATGCTTACTAGCCCGGTTACGACGGGGGTAGTCACGCTTACTAGCCCGGTTACGAGGGAGTAGTACGCTTACTAGCCCGGTTACGACGGGGGTAGTCACGCTTACTAGCCCGGTTACGAGGGGGTAGTCACGATTACTAGCCCGGTTACGACGGGGGTAGTCACGCTTACTACCGCAAATACCAGGGTTCAGCGACGGTTACTAACCCTGGTACTAGGAGTATAGTAAGTGGTACCACCTATCTTACCAGGGGAATCCCCTTTCTTACCAGCCCACTTACCACATATCCACCAGTTACTGCAGCTTTTGCGTTGACTATTTTTCGCCCGAATATCTCAAAAACAGTCAACTTTTTCCGGAACGAGATTTATTCGTACAGTAAACCGAGTTGAAACATCTGACATGACAGTTATTACAGCAAACACGCGGCTGATCGCCTGCTCGGGAACATTTTGCATTTTGCCCCCGAGAGGCAAAACACGGTTTCAGAACCTTTGGGGCCATGACCAATTGGCACCCTGGATCCGCCCTTGGGTTGCTGTATTGCAACAAGATTCATTCTATAAAAATATGCTTGAAATAGGTTTCACATGCATAACAAAATAACATGGGAGCAAACAAAACTCTACCCCAAATTTCCTGGGAAGTTTGTTAACATTGTTCAAGAATAATTGAAAGTTCGGAGATGATACCTCTGCCTGCATACGCATCTAACTAGAAAATGATACCATGAAAACTGTTCATAATGCAGTTAATACACTACCAACAAAGAGCAACAAGCATAAAGTACAACTTAACATGTGAGCACTCACCCCTCCAACACACGTAGTATGCACTCACGGTGGAACACTTAAGCACTCACGTCACGCAGTCTCTGCAGTTGCGAATCGATATGGTTGCCACTACTAACAAAGAGCAACAAGCATTAAGTACAATGCAGAGAAACTTAACACTTCACCCCTCCAACACACGTACCGACGCAACACGCACTTACGCCAACGCAGTTTGAATCAACTTGAACGCAAGGCAATAGATACCCTTGAACGCATGCAGTTTCTGCTTGCGAATCAAGTTGGCTGCCGCGTGTGCCGCATTCAGAGGGTAGTTAAAGACTTGGTAAAAGGGTGAGCCCCCTGGTAAGCACTCTAGTAGGCAGCTTGTCGCGCGTGTGCCGAATGCAAGGGGTAGTTCAAGGCCTGGTTCAAGGGCGAGTCCCCTGGTAGGCACTCTAGTAGGCAGATCATACTAGGGTCTCTACCATGGGCGAGACCCTGATACTGAATACTACCATTAGTGCCAGGCTTCGAAGGGTGGTATCTTGGGTGGTAGAAGGGCTTTACTAGGGGGGCTGGTAAGACACATACACTGAGATAAAAAGTTACTAGGGGTGGTTAGTTTTGGGCTAGTGTCAAAAGTTGCGAGGCCTTTACTAACCACCCCTAGTAAAACGTACTAGGGGTATTACCACCGGTTTTACTAGGGATCTGGTAAAATTTACCAGCCCGAAAACCATGAGCGAGTCAAAGCTAACTAGCCCGGTTACGAGGGTGGTAGTACGCTTACTAGCTCGGTTACGACGGGGATAGTCACGCTTACTAGCCCGGTTACGAGGGGGTAGTACGCTTACTAGCCCGGTTACGACGGGGGTAGTCACACTTACTATCCCGGTTACGACGGGGGTAGTCACGTTTACTACCGCAAATACCAGGGTTCAGCGACGGTTGCTAACCCTGGTACTAGGGGTATAGTAAGTGGTACTACCTCTCTTACCAGGGAGTTCCCTTTCTTACCAGCCCACTTACCACATATCCACCAGTTGCTGCAGCTTTTGCGTTGACTATTTTTCGCCCGAATATCTCAACAACAGGCAATTTTTTCCGGAACGAGATTTATTCGTACAGTAAACCGAGTTGAAACATGTATGTATGTATTAAAGCATGAACTATCCACACGAATGAGGTTTTTACAGTTGTTTGTCATGTTGGCAGGTTCACAGGGTACAATACAAAACACATCAGCATGCACTTTCACACTTCCACACACGCATAAAACTCAGTGCACCTCGCATGTCACGTCAGGTATGGCGCCCTGGCTCCAGGCTACGCTTCAGCTCTCTCATGAACTTGCCAGCAGACATGCACTCGAAGTCGCGTGGCAGACCGTTCATATTGCGCGCAGCGCGGTAGGCAAAGCGCCTCTTTCCGGCCTCTGTCCTGACCCGAGGAAGAGATAGGTGGTGGTCCTGTCGGGTCGTTCGAGAGTGCGCCGGTCTCTCACAGTTGTGAGAAAATAGACCGGCGAGACTCTCCGGCTCAGCGGTGCTGCGGACTTTGTGGAGAAGACAGAGGGTTTGATAAAGGAAGAGGTCGGGAGCATCGAGCCACCCCAGTGCTTCCCGCACCTCCGAAATGTGGTCAAACTTGCGTTTTCCGGAAACGACTCGCGCTGCAAAGTTGATGAGTTTTTGAATGCGATGCAGGTTTTTGGCAGAGCCGTTTCCGTACACGACCAAACAGTAACGAATGTGAGAGAACACTAGGGCGGTGACGATTTCGGGAAGTATTTGTGACGGAAGGTAGTGACGGATATGGGATAGACTGACAAGGATACCGCAGCACTTACGGCAGAGGGCTGACACATGAGCGTCCCAGGTGAGGTGCTGATCAAAAATGACACCCAAGTTGCGTGCCTCTGAGTGAGGTACCAGGTAAGTGTCACGGAACTTGATAGTAAACTGAGGAAGTGAGCGCAAATTTTGTCGTGATCCGATGGTAAGGAGTTCGAACTTCCTTACGTTAACTTTAAGCCCATTGCAATGAAAGTAGTCCCCAAGAGAAGCGAGAGCCGACTCCATGCGGGCGATAAGCGCTGGCACACAAGATTTTGGTTCCGAAATCATGACTTGAGTATCATCGGCATATTGCACCACAATCGCATCAGCCGCATGATGACTCAAGTCATTTGCAAACGCGCTGAAGAGAATGGGTCCGAGCGATGATTTTGACATCCGACATGACAGTTATTACAGCAAACACGCGGCTGATCGCCTGCTCGGGAACGCCCCCCGAGCAGGCGATCACCGTGTTTTGCCCCCGAGGGGCAAAACACGGTTTCAGAACCTTTGGGGGCCATGACCAATTGGCACCCTGGATCCGCCCTTGGGTGCTGTATTGCAACAAGATTCACTCTATAAAAATATGCATGAAATAGGTTTCACATGCGTAACAAAATCACATGGGAGCCAACAAAACTCGGTAACGGTGGAGCTGACGTCACCGTCGCGACCGGGCAATCAAATCAAGGTTCAAAGTTACTATCACCGTTGTTGGTCTGGAGTCATGTTGGAGTCGTTGTTGGTCTGGCTTTATGACGTCACCAGATTCTGGCTACGAGCGAATCTTAGGCCGACCCGATCGGACTTAATGGCCGGGTTAGGTTAGGTTAGATTAGGTTAGTTTCATTAATTCCGATAGGTTCGGCCTACCGCTCGTAGCTATTAAATCGGGGCGGCCTAGGATTCGCTCGTAGCCAGATCTGGTGACGGCATAAAGCTTCCCTATGACTCCAGACCAACAACGGTGATAGTAACCTTGAACCTTGATTTTATTGCCAGGCCGTGACGGTGACGCCAGCCCCACCGTTACCCAAAACTCTACCCCAAATTTCCTGGGAAGTTTGTTGACATTGTTCAAGAATTGTTCGGAGATGATACCTCTGCCTGCATACGCATCTAACTAGAAAATGATACCATGGAAACTGTTCATAATGCAGTTAATACACTACCAACAAAGAGCAACAAGCATAAAGTACAACTTAACATGTGAGCACTCACCCCTCCAACACACGTAGCAAGTACTCACGGTGGAACACTTCCACACTCACGTCACGCAGTCTCAGCAGTTGCGAATCGATATGGCTGCCACTACTAACAAAGAGCAACAAGCATTAAGTACAATGTAGAGAAACTTAACACTTCACCCCTCCAACACACGTACCGACGCAACACGCACTTACGCCAACGCAGTTTGAATGCACTTGAACGCATGCAGTTTCTGCTTGCGAATCAAGATGGCTGCCACGTGTGCCGAATTCAGAGGGTAGTTAAAGGCCTGGTAAACGGGGCGAGCCCCCTGATAAGCACTCTAGTAGGCAGCGTGTCGCGCGTGTGCCGAATGCAGGGGTAGTTCAAGGCCTGGTTCAAGGGCGAGGCCCCTGGTAGGCACTCTAGTAGGCAGATCATACTAGGGTCTCTACCATAGGTGAGACCCTGGTACTGAATACTACCATTAGTGCCAGGCCTTGAAGGGTGGTATCTTGGGTGGTAGAAGGGCTTTACTAGGGGGGCTGGTAAGACCCATAGTATCTTTTTCTCTCAGTCTAGTATCTTTTTCTCTCAGTACAGGGACGATTCAGCCAATATTGACCAGAACTTCATTAGGAATTAAGCATTCCTGTGCGGCATGACACACAGGGCCTCTTGTAAGATATTTTGACTGGGAAGGGGGGGGGGGGGGGGTACCCCCACATTTTTTTCCGATGATAGGCTTTGGACATCCACCTGCCAAATCTTGTTGTACTTTCGAAGGCGCGCAAATTTTTCCTGTTCAAGTTCCCGAATTTCTTCTTTTCTGAATGTATGATTGATGCTATTCGACCTTTATTCTCAGTAGGTAATCTATGCTATTTATTATTTTGCTATTACTTCTCAGTAGGTATTTGTATCTTTGAATTAAGCATTGCTATTGTCACTCATATAAAACAATCGTTAAGTAGACGTACGCGCGTTTTTATGTACAAGTCCATTTAATTTGTATGGATCTGTAACTGCCATTAATTTAATTAGTTTATTGAATATACCTAGTTACGTCACCTAAATAAAAGTGATGATAAAGTGGTGATGATTAATTATAAAAGTATGCATGACAGCGTAGAGGTAATGGGAGTACCGAGTAATGCAACTGAGTGCAAGGAAACTGATCTTTAAGGAGGTAGGTACTCGAACTGGCATAGCCCGCACCCTGCTGGCGGAATGTTTGAAGACCTCAACAACAAGTTTTTTCCTCCCGGAAATGAGAAACGGTGGTGCAATTCGCAATTCTTGCTTCCACCTAATTACTGATCAACCTCTCGCAAACCTCTCTGAAATTGTTGACCAAAGGTCATTTTAGGTCGCGGCTTCAGATCAAGAGGCAGGTAAATCCACCTTCGAAAAAGTTTTAAGTGGCGTAAATTACATTGTGTTTGTCTTGTCGAGACGCGTTTCGCAATATGCAACATGAACCACCTGGGTCAGCACATGAACTTGACCTGAAATCAAAGTTTTGATTGACTAAGCCCGGTCATGCTTGGTGTGACTGAAAGCATCTTGATGATAAAAACACGATGATGTTAAAATCGTTGTTATCTTTATTTATTATTATGTAAAGAATTATTAACGAAAAACTGTTATTTAGCAAATAGCAAGCATAACCTTTAGGTGACTTCCTAAAGCTAAACTATTGGGGTGTTCTTAAATGGGGGACACTTTTTCAAGAGTTATCGATTGTTTTTCTGTTTATTTCCTGCGATCTTAGTTCCCGAAGCGATAAAAGGCGCTGGGACAGAATCCACAAGATGCCAAATTTTACCTTTGATGACTTCTGGGGACCTTAACTGCGGCACTGCGTCATTTGTCGAGGGGGTGTTCGTTAGACCCCATAGCAATGTGTGGAAATCTCGAGGCCCTGCCGGGCTCGGGAAACTGGGTCAAGAGCTGGGAAAATAGATGTAGCTATGGGTCTGAGACACACTGTCTCTTAGGCTCAAGTGGTTAAATGACGTGGGTCGAACCCGGGGTGATGGAAGAGCCGAGGGGAAATGGGAGCAGCTGTCCCTCTCAAGAAGTTTGAGAGGCAAACAATATGCTTTGCTCCAATACAAACTCAAGAGGGACTGTCTGAGAAAAAACAACAATACAAAGCTGTAATGTACTGGCGTATTTTCCGTTATGATATTTCCCCGGCTCGGCTCCGCCAGCCGGCCGGGTGCGTGCCGACCCCTCACGCCGGCGGGATAGACTGTACCGCAAAGTGTTTGCGGCCCGGTGTAGATGAGCATGGTACGTTGCCCTGCGTGGGTCGATGTGTGCCGGACCAGCGTCTAATACAGGACTCAAGGCTGAGCAGTCTCTACACTGGCGACGAGGTATTGAACCAGCGGGGGCGACTACTGCTGGAATAGAGGGAGCAGTGCCGGCCACTCTGCAGCTGGAGCCCTTCAACCCTGCAACGGACTCCTGGGGGCAGTGGGAGGAGCGACTTCATTACTTCATCGAGTGCAACGGCATTCAAGGCGAAAACAGGAAGCGTGGAACGCTACTGACGTTATGTGGAAAGGAAGCATTTTCTCTGATTTGTAGCTTGATATCGCCATCTAAAACGTCAGAGAAATCGTTTGAGGAGCTTCTGCAAGTAGCTCGAGAGCATAAGGAGCCAAAGCCATCTGTCATTGTGTCTCGATTCAAGTTCAGTTCATGCCAAAGATCTGCCGGCCAGTCTGTTGCTGATTATGTCTCTGCACTCAGGAAAGCCACTGAACATGGCTGTTTTGACGCCACGCTGGATGACAGGCTCACGGATCAGTTTGTCTGTGGCATCAGAGATCCACGGATGCAGCGACGGCTGTTATCTGAAGCCAGCCTGGACTTCAACTCGGCACAGAAGATTTGCTTGGCGTTAAAGGCTTCCAGCCGAGACGCTCATCTGATATCTGGCACAGCTGAGGTCAAACCAGAAGTGTGCGCGGTAAGGCCGAAAGGCTCCCCAGCAGGTCACCCAGTGGTTCGCTGTTGGCGCTGCGGTGGCGGGACTGCGGTGGCGGGTCCACTCGCCTGATGTATGTCGATTCGGGTCATACAAGTGTCACAACTGCTCTAAAATCGGTCATCTGGCCAAAATGTGCACAGCCAGGAAGCCAACAGCCAGGTTCCGGAGGACAGAGCGCAAGACCAATGCCGTGGAAACAGCTGAGGAGTGGGAAGTGGACTTCACAGCAGACAACTCCAATCGTCAGCAGGAAGAGGGCTGCAGAACAGAAACCATCCAGCGGGTGAGTGAACCTCTCATATCTTGCAAGGTGCACTTTCAACAAACTGATGTAGACATGGAGATAGACACGGGCTCTAGCATATCGTTAATTGGTCAAGATACATTCGAACGATTGGAAGTCAAGCCTAGGCTCAGATCGTGCTTATCTCGTTTCAAGACGTACACCGGACAGTCGATACCTGTGCTTGGAGAGTTTGTCACGACTGTGGTGTACGAAGGCTCGTCGTATTGTGCACTGACGGTCATCGTGGTGACAGGAGCGAGAACTAACCTTCTGGGACGAGACTGGTTGAAGGAGATCACCATCAACTGGCAGGCCGTGCACACCGTCCGTGGCACTTCTCTGGAGGCGCTGAAGAAGCACCGTCGTCTCTTCGAGCCTGGCCTCAGGGAACTGAAAGGTGTCCAGGTACGTCTTGACATTGATCGTAGTGTGCCACCAAGGTTTTGAAAGTCACGTTCTCTGCCCTATGTTTTCAAAGAGAAGGTGGAGCAACAGCTTCAGAGGGACCTCGACGGCGGAATCTTGGAAGAAGTGCAGAACAGCAGCTGGGCACCACCGATTGTTCCAGTTCTGAAGAAAGACGACAGCGTACGGGTATGTGGCAGCTTCAAGATCACAGCCAACAGAGCGGTGAGATTGGACAGATACCCACTGCCGCAGGTCCCTGATCTGTTCGCAACACTTGCTGGGGGTACAGTTTTCTCCAAAATTGATTTGGCTCAGGCGTATAACCAGCTGGTTATTCAGAGGACTCTCGAGACATCCTCACCATCAACACATCGCGAGGGCTGCTAAGGGTTTCCAGACTTCCTTTCGGCATCAACAGCTCGGTGGGCATATTTCAAAGGGAGATTGAAAAGGTTCTCCAGGGTATACCCAACGTCATTGTGTTTCTGGATGACGTGCTGGTGAGCGGCAGGACCATGGAGGAGCACCTGGTGACTCGAGAAGGTGCTCAGCAGGCTGGAGGACGCCGGTCTGAAAGCGCGAGCAGATAAGTACAGATTTCTGGTCCCCAGGCTGGAGTATTTGGGTCATGTGTCGAATAAGGACGGGATTTCACCGACAACGGAGAAAGTAGAAGCGATCAGGTCAGTTCCAGCGCCGCGCAACGTCTCTGAGCTGAAGAGTTTCTTGGGCTTGTTGACATACTATTCCAGGTATTTTCCAGCACGTGCGGAGAATCTGGTGCCGCTGTACGAACTCCTCAGGAAAGATAGTGACTGGAAGTGGGGACCAGATCAGCAGGCAAGTTTCCGCTGGGCACAGAGTGTTCTTACCTCTGACTCGATTCTAACCCACTTCGGTGCTAGAAAGGAGCAAGTTCTGATCTGCGATGCGTCATCTCGAGGAATCGGAGCGGTCTTGGCCCAGCGAGACGTGGACGGAGCTGAGCGTCCAGTGGGGTATGTGTCGAGAACCCTGTCATCTGCAGAGGAAAAATATTCACAGTTGGAACGCGAGGCACTAGCTATCGTGTTTGCCGTAGAGAGGTTCAACCAGTATTTGATGGGTGACAGGTTCACTCTGATCACTGATCATCATAAGCCGTTAGTGATTTTGTTCGGTGAGAACAAAGATCTTCCAGTCATGGCCTCCGCTCGTATCCGGAGATGGGCCTTGAAGCTGTCGGCTTATCGGTACACCATTCAGTTCAGGCGCACGGAGGACATGGGTAATGCTGACGCCCTCAGTAGGTCGCCTCTTCCAATCACAGTCGGCTCCGGCAACGAAGATTTGGTGCTGCTGGTGGATGATCTTGTGTTTGAGGCCCGACAAGTAGCTCGGCTGACAGCTCGTGACCCGGTGCTTTCCAGAGTGATGAACCTGGTGCAGAAAGGAGGGTGGCCTGCAGATGTTGATGCTAGTCTTAAACCGTTCTTCGATAAACGCTACGAGATGTCCGTGTGCTCAGGTGTGCTTCTCTGGGGTCACAGAGTCGTGATACTACAGAGAGCCCGACATACTGTGATTGCAGAACTACATGCAGCTCACCCAGGTATCGGCAGAATGAAGGCGCTGGCAAGGAGCTGCGTTTGGTGTCCTCAGATCGACAGCGATCTGTAAATTTCTGTTCGTCAATGTTCTGCATGTCTGGAGACTCGCTCCGCTCCACGTCGGGCTGATTTGAGCATGTGACCCTGGCCGAAACGCCCATGGTCAAGGATTCATGTCGATTTCGCGGAGCCCATCAAAGGCAAGTACGTGTTTGTTGTGGTAGACGCATACTCAAAGTGGGTGGAAGCTGAACCATTCACAAGTGTGGGCTCTCAAGCGGCAATGGTCAGACTGCGCAGAATGTTTGCAAGATGGGGTCTGCCTGATATGATCTGCTCTGACAATGCAACAACTTTCACCTCGCAGGAGTTCCAGCAGTTCATGGCAGATAATGGCATCCAGCACAGAACGATAGAACCATGTCACAGTCAAGGTAACGGGTTGGCAGAGAGGGCAGTTCGTGACGTTAAGCAGGCTCTCAAACGAAGTACAAATGGTAGCTGGGAGCTGGATCTAGCTGAGTGGGTATTGTAACAGAGGAAAATTCCCCATTCAGCAACGTCTGTCTCGCCCTCAGAACTGATGCTGGGACGAGTGGTCCGGAGTCGGCTCGATCTTTTTCATCCTGATCTGCAGAGTAGAGTTCAGCAGAAGCAGCTGAAGCAGAAGCTGAACCACGACCCCATTGTACCTCGGAAATTACAGCCGAGTGTTGGTGATGCCGTCTATGCGAGAAACTACGGTGTGGGACAGGCATGGTCACCAGGTGTCATCGGTGTTGATGGTCCAGTGTCTTTCGTGGTTAAGCTGGAAGATGGGAGGATTTGGCGTCGCCATCAGGATCAGTTAATGCGAAAATGTGACGTGCATTCATATCAGGATATGAATGCATCGTAGGACATGCTGCTGATGTAGCTGACGGTGAGCAGCTCCTTCGTCGGGGGCAGCTGTCGGCTGCTGCTGCTGGCGAGACAACCTGCGGAGGTCTCCCCACCGTGCCGGGGGCTCTGCCGCACTCGGCACCAGTGCCTGCCGACGTTAGTACGCAGCCAGCGGCGGCGACTCTACCCTCTGACGCCTCGGCACGGGAGCCCTTGCCGAGCGATCTCCCCTGTGCGAGCTTCCCTGCGGCGCGGCCGCCGCCTGAGTCTTCCGTGCGAGAACCCTCGTCTGAACCTGCAGCCGAGGTGCAGCCGAGAAGATCCACAAGATTGCGAAAACAACAGACTGAGTTCTTCCAAGCATGAAGTTTTGTTTTGTTTTGCACGTGTCTTTCCCGTTACCTTGAAGTGGTGTGTTCTCTGTGTACTAGATAAGTTTCTGGTGGTGATGGTCTGTTCTATTAGAAGCACAACTTAATTGATTCACACAAGGGGAGGAGGAGTGTAATGTACTGACGTACTTTCCGTTATGATATTGCCCCGGCTCGGCTCCGCCAGCCGGCCGCGGGTGCGTGCCGACCCCTCACGCCGGCGGGATAGACTGTACCGCAGAGTGTCGGCGGCCCGGTGTAGATGAGCATGGTGCGTGGCCCTGCGTGGGTCAGTGTGTGCCGGACCAGCGTCTAATACAGGACTCAAGTCTGAGCAATATCTACAAAAACGATTGGAAGGGTCTCCATCAGGCCTGACGAGGCTCCTCTCGGCCCGGCACGGCGCCCTCTCAGATCGGCAGAGGGCCATCTCAGGCCTGTCATGTGCCCTCTCAGACCTGCACAGGGTATTCTCAGACCGGCCTAATTCCCCGTCAGACTGTTCGAGGGTCCTCTCGGAGTGGAGTAGCTCCCTCTTCAGACTTAAGAGGGGTCCCTCTCAAATCTGACCTGGGCTTCTCAGACTGGCCGAGGGCCCTCTCAGATCGACCGAGCTGCTCTGATGGGCATAACGCCCTCTCAGATCGGGAACATATCAACTCTGATCAGCATGGGGCATCTCAGACGACCAATGGATCCCTCCGGCCGCCTGGAGGGGTTCTACCCGCCTGAGAAGGTATAAAATACCCTCTCAGACCGGCCGAGGGCCTTCTTAGGGCGGTTGCCTGCCCTCTCAGACCGACCGAGGGCACCCCCAGGCTGACCGTGGACTCATTTAGACCAGCTTAAGATCCTATCAAGACCTGCCAGAGGCCTCTTCAGGCCCAAGGCCATCTAACCGGCTGAGAGCCACCTCAGGCCCTCAACCGGTCGTGACATACGAGAGTACTTCTTTGGTTTGGTTTAATTTGTGGACTAAGCACTACATTCTCTTAGAACCAAGGCAATAATTGGAACTCTCACCCTGTTCCGAGGGGTATTGGGACCGGGTCGACTTCTCAGAGGCCTGTCGAAGGATTTGAACCCCGGTCCCTGGCAAAGGAAACAAACTTATCCTTCCACTGTGCCGATTGCCACCAAATAGCACTTGCTCATTGTCCAGACACTGGTCAGAATCGTCTTTTCTGCGCCGAAAATGAAGCGATATTTGCCATACAATTATTATCTGAGTTTTATTTACTTATTGTACCGCTCTCGTTACTAAATATGCGTGTATTTAAGATTTTTGCCTTCATTTACTCCACCGATGCCGTTTTTTATATACATCCGATGACAAATAGGTGTCCTCCCCCCAGTGACGCGATTTTGCCTCGACTGGGGAGTTTGGCGGTTTCACTGGGGGGGGGGGGGGCGCAGCCCCCCCCCCCCCCCCCAGTTAACATGTTAGAGGAGGTCCTGATGACACATGCATAACACACATATTTATTGTCAGTTGGTCGTGCTCATACGAAAACGAATTTCCTCATAGAGTAACGGCTTACGGCACAACCCGATAGGACGAATCCATCCCAAGGTCAATGAACTGCTCAGCTAACAGCTCGAGGAACCTCAATTATTATCGAGTTTTGAGTGAATGGCTTTATACGACAGCTTATAGATGATGCTCCAAGAATCACGATCAGCCGCAATGCAGTAACGACATACCTACGGCAAGCAGGTGAACCTTCTTGAAGCTGATCTACACGTGACTTAGTGGAAATGAAGTAGACATTCGAAGATTAGGCCACTCTGACACGGTGCATTCCCATCTGACATTTAAAGGTATTTGCATACCTGATGTCAATCTACAAAGATGTTATCCCTGGTTATTCAAACAGCGCGTCTGATGTGTCATCCATTCAGCGAGCTGGCGGGTCGGCGAGGCTCCGGCCGCAGTGGCGTGCCTGGCTCGGTGCCAGTGGCGCGCCTGACGTGGCACGCCGTGCCAGGCGGGGGTCGCACGGCACGGCCACCGCCGCCGGACGGAATTCATGACGAGATCGACACCGCGACCGACCGACGCCGCTGTCATCACACAATGTCAGCCAGATACATATCTGTCACGTATCTGTCGAATGCAGTCATAATTCGCTCTGGCGGCCATTAGTGTGTCGCGGGCAGCCGTCAACAACAGACGCTTAGTGTCCGAGCCAGTCACTAACTAACAACAGCCGCTTAGTGTCCGAGCCAGTCACTAACTAACAACAGCCGCTTAGTGTCCGAGCCAGTCACTAACTAACAACAGACGCTTAGTGTCCGAGCCAGTCACTAACTAACAACAGACGCTTAGTGTCCGAGCCAGTCACTAACTAACAACAGCTGCTTAGTGTCCGAGCCAGTCACTAACTAACAACAGACGCTTAGTGTCCGAGCCAGTCACTAACTAACACCAGCCGCTTAGTGTCCGAGCCAGTCACTAACTAACAACAGACGCTTAGTGTCCGAACCAGTCACTAACTAACAACAGCCGCTTAGTGTCCGAGCCAGTCACTAACTAACAACAGACGCTTAGTGTCCGACCCAGTCACTAACTAACACCAGCCGCTTAGTGTCCGAGCCAGTCACTAACTAACAACAGACGCTTAGTGTCCGAGCCAGTCACTAACTAACAACAGACGCTTAGTGTCCGAGCCAGTCACTAACTAACAACAGACGCTTAGTGTCCGAGCCAGTCACTAACTAACAGGCAGCTGCTTAGTGTCCGAGCCAGTCACTAACTAACAACAGCCGCTTAGTGTCCGAGCCAGTCACTAACTAACAACAGCCGCTTAGTGTCCGAGCCAGTCACTAACTAACAACAGACGCTTAGTGTCCGGGCCAGTCACTAACTAACAACAGCCGCTTAGTGTCCGAGCCAGTCACTAACTAACAGGCAGCTGCTTAGTGTCCGAGCCAGTCACTAACTAACAACAGCCGCTTAGTGTCCGAGCCAGTCACTAACTAACAACAGACGCTTAGTGTCCGAGCCAGTCACTAACTAACAGGCAGCTGCTTAGTGTCCGAGCCAGTCACTAACTAACAACAGACGCTTAGTGTCCGAGCCAGTCACTAACTAACAACAGAGGCTTAGTGTCTGAGCCAGTCAGTAACTCACAACAGACGCTTAGTGTCCGAGCCAGTCACTAACTAACAACAGACGCTTAGTGACCGAGCCAGTCACTAACTAACAACAGCCGCTTAGTGTCCGAGCCAGTCACTAACTAACAACAGCCGCTTAGTGTCCGAGCCAGTCACTAACTAAAACAATTAGTTCTCCAGCCCGCTCAAAACCTCAAAGTTTGGCGCCGCTTCGCGGCGCAATAATAGTTGTATGCGTATCCATTTTGCGTAAATACCAACTTTTGAACTTTTTGTTGTTGTTTTCCAATGATCTCATCTAAATAATGTTTCCAAACACTGTTTTTTAAAATATATAATTAATATTGGTTACGGCGACTTTCCCCCTATCAGCTGTTTGCACGGCAGTTGACAGTGCGTGTTTGGAAATAGCAACCAAATTAAGGACTTGGGAGACATAAGTCAGTGAAAAATATAGATATCGCTTTGATTTTGTTTCTTGGGGGGGGGGGGGCATCGTCCATACTTGGTTCTCCAATATATCTTCCAGTTTTTGAATATGTTTGAAAAGTTTGATTTTGTGGAAATTGTTCCCAAAAAACATTTTTTTTAGCCCCAAATGAAAATTGTATAATATATTCAAAAACCGAAAGATATATTGGAGACCCAAGTATAGATAAATCCCCCTAAAAAAAATCAAAGCAATATCTATATTTTTGACTGACTTATGTCTTCCAAGTACCAGCCTCCTTAACTTGGTTGCTATTTCCAAACACGCGTTGACAGCACCGTTTGTGACGCATCAGAGACATTGTGCAATGCATGTCATGAATTGCTCTCTGAACTCTCCCGCCGAAGGTGTGCTGGTGAAAGGTTGTGCCTTGGACTTGGGCGATTGGCAGTAAATGTAGAATGTAGATCAAGTTGCATTTGTGATAGCACATTTTGTAATAAGTCAATTCATTAATTTAACCCACAGACAGAAGTGCAGTTGATATTGAAATGCTGGGTAATGGGCATTGGCCAGTCTCATATTTGTGACAAATAAAAGTAAAACCATTTGCCAATTGCCATGTCAATATTCCATTTTCACACAGAAGGGAATATTGCCCCAGGAAAGGTTCCTTGCATGTGATAAGGTCCCCATAGACCTTATCACTTGCATGGCATATGGAATATGGATGTAGGATTTGGTCTGGAAAAACAAGAGGTAATAATAAGGTCATATCATACCTCCTAGTTTTTACTTTTAAGGAATATCCGTAACCACCGTAAGGAATATCTACAGCTAGTTTCTGTAGTAAAATAGAGCCAGTTTCTGTAGCATGCAGTTTATGCACAACCTTGCGTAAGCTGAATGTTTGATCTACCATGGAAGTGGCGCTTGCCAGCTTTGACCCAATATGATGTTTTTCAGCATTTGTTGATTTTACCGTAAGAACATATTGTATTATCTACTTGTTCTCAATGCTTTAAACTTGATTTCAGTGACTGGTTTTATTTGTGCATTAGCATTGAAGGTTCATACATGAATTTGGATAATGCAAAGGTTTTTGCTTTTCATTTATAAAGCAAAAATAAAAAAATAGTAAAATTTATATTGCAGGTATTTGCGGGCAGCTGACAGCTTGTTGAGCAAGCGCGTAGTGGGTGGGTAGTGAAGACGACGAGCGTCAGCGGGGCGGGCGGGTAGTCACAGGCCGCAAAGTGGCAGCTCATACTGCGTACCTATAATTTCCACTTCCCAACTCATTAAGCGTAGGTCTCAAACTCAGTGCTCATAATTATATCGTGCAGCAAAATATAAATTGACATGCAACAGCTTGGTAACTTGACAATACAAGAAGCGATTTGGTACAACCATTTGCGACAAAGTGTCACAGTGCCATACTTCCTCCACTGAAAAAAAACATTTCACTCCATAATGAGTTGTGTGAACAAACGTTTATCAACCTTGATAGCAGTCATTAATTCCCCGCCTGTCTCTAAGTGATTCATAACATGCCGGTAACATTCAAGTTTTAATCACAGAAGGAATCGACATTCATTCGTGATGTTAGAATCCATATTTCTATTTCCAAGTGATTGGACTCCCGAGAGTCACAAGCCCGCCAGTCAGACTGCATCGCAACGAACACACGTCACCACTTTTAGCGCAGACTGTTAAGTGTGATATCGATGCTACACGAGAACATCATGCTAAACTACACATTGCAGACCAAATAGCAAACATTATCAATAAAAAATACTTTTCTTTGACACTTTGGCGATCCGTTTCTTTGTCTCGGTGCCGTGAGCAGGTGTCAGCTTGCTGGCGGCTGTGACTCCCTGCTCGCTCCGCTTGCCTGACAGTTTTATCTGTGCGCTCTCTCCCCCTAAATGGGAATGGACTGTCCGACGGCGCGGCGGGCCGACGCACTATAGGATGGATTGGATCGCCTTCAAAATGCTCTTAATTCAGTTAAAGCTACAACGCGATGATCTATACGGTTACAATGGGTTACTTCATGCGCTGAGTTCGATCCAATTTTTAGTTTCGAGTCATATATAAATTTAAGACAATTTGTCCCACAATATAACGTCATACAGGCGTCATTTGAGGACAAACGTCGAAGTGTTTGCTCACGCGTCCAATGTGAAACGCCGGAATGGGTCATAATTACCCGCCCACTGCACCCAACTAACGACTGAAACCGTTCGACCGTCACCCTGCCCAGCCCCAGGTTTAATTTGCCTCACTCAACGATTGAGCCGTTACCAATGGCAACCACGCGACTCAACTATCTAACTTCTCTCGCGATAAGCCTCGGGTGGCTCGCACTCAACCTAAGACGAGACACGCACTCAGCCGCATGCGTCATCCGCACCGGCCGACCGGCAAACGCTAACAGCAAACTGACATCTCACATAGAAGCCAAACAGAAGCAAACAAATCCTTTTGCAACACTTTTGGCATGAATGTTTCTGACTTAAAATCATGGGCAAAAACTTGGCGACGACTGGCAGCGATTTTGTTGTAGGATTACATGGCAAATGAGGATATAAAATAAAATGAGTCAGCATTGCATGCGATATTGCAAGTGTTTCTAACATGCTAAACATTAACTCGCAATTCGACTAAAGGAAATGTTTCATCTTTCATGGAAAGTTGTCAAATATATGCCGGTTGTAGACGAAAATATGAAGTAAGTGCTGCTGAAAAACGATGGGTGATATTTTTTTCTCATCGAAAAGTCCTAACTTTATACAATGAAGTTTTTTTTTAATTTGGGATGACTTCATTATTGAGCCATAGACCGCGCTGTTTGGCTGACAAAGTGAGATTGCGGAAAAAGTCGCTGTCAGCCAATCAGCGGCACAGTGGGAGGGCGTTCGGCCGGTCTGGGCCTCGCGAACTCCAAAAAATAAATACCCGATTGTGATAACAAAATGTATATCAATCGACTGCAAATGTCCATTGATCCACAAGATCACATTGATTTGATCATTCGATTGTTTTTTTCGTAGAGAATGGGGAATTTAAACACCACGAGTTCACATCATCTTTTAAAACCCATCATTCTCGGGGCGATTTAAACGTTCTGGCAAATGTGATGATGAGGCAATATGCTTGCATTTTCCGCACCTAGTGTGTTATAGTGTGATGTACATGATATGTTGTCGTGCATATGGATATGTAGATCTAGAAGATTAAAGCAAATCAATAAGCCAAATTAAATATTAAATATATCGCCTTATCTCTGCTGATGCTAAAATTAATATAAATTAAATTCGATAGTGCCGATATAATAAGTATCATCAGGTAGGCGATCAAAACTAGAAACAGGATGAGCACTGGTGATCTTATATAATGGGTGAAGCTTGAAAAAGTTGCGGCAAACTTGCGTCCTTAGCCTTTCATGTATCATTTTGCAAGAAGTTTCCGTATTTACTTGAGCGCCCCGGGTGTAGGGTGAACCCAAGCGCATGGTATATGATCTAAGCTCACATTGAAGGTTTTTATTTCAACGATGATATAAACCACACCACCAAGCTACAGCGGACTCGAAGCGTCCTCATTGGTGGTGAACAGACTGGCACAGCATCACAACAGAGCGTCACAGCAGCAGTGATGTGACTAGCTGTACTCGTCAATAGTGCTGTGAAATTGTGTGAAGAATAAATAAATGTAAGGTCATAGAACAAGGTCTTACCTCTACCTGGATATAGTTCCATAAAGATATACATGCGTAAAATAATAAATAGGGTGAAATGTACGTCTGCCGAAGCATCAATTATCTAAGGGACATGGCAAAACATGATTTTTGTCCAAGCTATACCGGAACCGAGTTGTCAAATATACCTAGGCTTCGTTTTTGAACGTTTCGAATAATATTAATGCGTTTATCTGAGACGATTGGCCCTCGAGACCAATATACAATATGGTACAATGCATTGCGCATTAGTAGTAGTGCTTGTAGCAGATATGTACTAATTTCCATGTATTTGTTCCTGTACCACCCAGAGGATACACCAAAAGCAAAATGTTGGGATATCTATTGGGGTAGCCATTAGAATCGTGCCAAAGTTCTACAACAGATTACTTATCTTTTCAAGTTCCTGACCACAATCTGGTACCATATTTCCCGGATTGTGATAAAGCCTAACCCTAATCAAAGCAGGAATACATTTATGATGGCAACTTGCACAATTTGTGTTAAAATGTACGATCTCTCAACATGGCAAACAAATATAAAGCATAGCAACATTAAACAAGTCAAGCAAAGGCCAGTCAGCAACAAGCGAAACGTATCGAACGCT
>JAXIVJ010014853.1:0-33248 GCA_036785665.1 Chirona hameri
TCCATTAACCCGCCATTGACGGGTGGGCGTTTAGCGCCCCCCCCCCACCCCCCCCCCCACCCCCCCCCCCCCCCCCCCCTGATGAACTTTCGTAATAGCTCAAAAATTAATAGTGCTATCAACGTGAAACTTCGAGTACCTTCTTCTACATCGATTTACGTCATCTATGTGAAAATAAAGCAATGTCGTCGAAACAAATTCGAGTTATAGCAAATTTAGTGACGTCACTACACACGAGTTTAACACCCAAATCAGTTGAACTCTATAACAAACCGTACAAATGCCATATTTTGAGCAAAATGCAATTGAAAAACGTCAAAAGATATCAAATGACAAGGGGTATATTATGGCTATCTCCGATTTGTGGACATTTTAGTTTTTGACCCCAAAAAAAAATCCACAAACGTGTTTTTTGGCGGGGGGAAATTATCACAAAATCAAACTTCTCTACATTATTTTTAAAAAAAACGGAGTGATATGTCAGAGAACCATATGTAGGCAACTACCATACGAAATTCCAAACTGATATCTCCATTTTTGACCGACTTGTGGCATCTAAAGTATGGGTAACTCATGACGTCATATTTTTGAAATTGCGTTTTTTTTTTATTGACCAGATACAGACCAATAAATGCCAGTACTGTATTTCTGAGACAAAAAGGGTCCAACAACATGCCTTTTTTTATTTAGATTTATCAATTTAAAATGTTGACCTTCAGTGACCTGAACTTGACCTGACTTGACAATAACTTCACGTAAATGAAGTCAGGTGGTACAATGACCATCACTATCGAATTATACGTGGCAAATAACCCATAGAACATGTGTTGCAGGACTCGTAGATATTTTGAGCATATTGATCTTTTGTGACCTGACCTTGACCTTGGCCTTTGCCAACAATCTCACTTTTGCTTATGCGGGATGTGTGTCATAGCTTTGGAAGCACTGTGGGTGATCATGGTCGTAATCGAAGGCTTTGGATGGAAAGTATGGCTCTTAAACTCAAATACGTCGATTTTGACCTTTTACCTGACCGTGACCTGCCATTTTACCTCACTTTGACATTTTTGAGTATGCTTTAGATCGTCTCATTTGGGAGATTTCGATTGCCGCCTTGTGCGTCGAGCTGCGATCATTGCTTCGGAAGATAACCAGGGCGAAGATACCCCCCCCCCCCCCCCGTCAATGGTGTTACCCGGCATTGCGGGGAATACCCCGGGGCTATTCCCCGCAGGCGGCCAGAATTACGTTAACCTGCGGGGGGCAGATTCTGTACCCCTCCCCTCCCCCCAGATATCTCGAGAACCGCTCGGTCGATTTCGATGGAACAAACACCATTCGATGCATCGCGACAAGATCTTTCTTTTTGAACCCCGAAATTTCTTTTTTGTTCAAAAATGGGGGGCCAGGGGGCAAAAAATACGAACATGTTGGGTGTTTTTTTAAAGGTCATTGCGGACATGTGGTTCGACCGATTTGCATGCAACAAACGTTTTTGAGCTTGGAATATACTGGTCTTCAATATATAAAAAGACAAGTACCAAAATTAAAAATCATAGGCGTATTCAGGGGATGTAAAATGGGGTCATTTTATAACAAATATGTACTGTTTGTGGTTGTTTGGGACGATATGAACGTCACATGTGGGCATTATTTGCTGTAATTTGTTAAATGTAATATATTGCGCATAGGCGGATCCAGGTAAACAAGGTGGGGGCACCATGCGAGTAACGATTTTTATCATCTTGCTAATTTGAAGTTGGACCTAATTTGAGGGAGTGTATCGGCTCCCATTTCTTGTACCTGAGTGCGCCTCTGCCCCAAAATATGTACAATCCCAGTATTTATGTTGCATATTGCAGTGAAAATTTTCTGACTCATTTATTGCACCGCAAACTACGAATGCGCCACACAACCGCATTCGTAACACCCTCCCAAAACCAGGAGCTTGGCACCGCCGATTTTTTCTAAAAATTTTGACACCGCGTAATTCAATTTTGGGAAAAGTCACAAAGTTTCAAGACGCTAGGTCTAACAGTTTAGAAGCGGCAAGCGAAAAAACACCGGAGGGGCAGAATCTGCCCCCGCAGGGAATAGGGTTAATGCATGCGTTGGAGGATGTTGTTTGGGTATGTTTAGCTTTCAAACTCAAGTGTCAGGAACAAGTGCGAACCTGGTACGGCGAGACTGTTGCTGTTTCTTTGTTTCTTGAGGATGTCGAAAATCGACACAAACGCGACACATCATGCTGAAAAAGTATATAGTCTTTCACATTCAGTCTTCCTATATAGTCACACATGCCAGGTTTGTATTGGTGTCGTTCCGTTCTGCGCTAATTGGTTTTTCCATCCAGGATTGTCAGTCTCTGAGTCACCCATGGCAGGCAAGTCCCCCCCCCCCCCTGTCCCGTGATGCCACCCCTGAACATTACGGAAGTTACTACTACCGGAGAGAGACATGCCACCTGGCCTTGTGCGTTTCCGTTCAGCCGCTCAGATGTTATCGCGCTGTTTAAATTATGTAGTCACCGAGCAACGGTGCCCGACTTCTTCATGGCATTGTGTTGGGGCTAAAAATATATTAGTTACTTTATTCCAGATTTTCCTGTGCATCCACCACTGGTTATTGTTATGGCATATTTCGTCTCTACTTTGCGTAATGATTCGTTGCCTCATATGCCCCAAAGGCTTCTACCTCTTGGATTACATATTGATGGAGAGATCCTCTGGGATTGCGAGTTATTGTGCGCTTTGAGTGTGTCCTCAAATACTTCAAATGAAGTGTGTCCAGTGTAACTTTTTTTAAATAGATGATGTATTTCTTTATATTTGATCCTGTATAGCATAGGCGTAGGAAAAAGGCAGGGTAGGAAGTAGGATCATGCCTCCAATTATTGGTCAACATTTTTGCTGAAATATTTTATTTTCATTTCTGAGGAAAACTTGAGACAGCAAAATGTGCACAAAGACGAGAAAAGTTCAAATCTGCGAAGAAAGCTTGCATTGGGGTATTGGGTTTATCTCTAAACAAGATCGAAGTTTTAATGTCTCTTCTTTTCATGACTTTCCTACATCCATGTTCCGTGGATCTCGCAATAAAATACGAGAAGCGGATATGGGATCCCAGTGGATCCACAACAAATGTTTACAACAGATCTAACGTCTCAGTAGATTCGTGGTCCAGATTCCAGGGATATAATTGAGGAATCCGTTTCGCCTCCAAACACACATGTTTGGTTCTGGTATTTGATTGTATTTCGACGCCAACAAATCGGCAATCGACAAAAGCTCACTTCATTTGACATCGCTGCTTCTACTACACATTGCCATTCAGTTGCACTCTAAAGTGCAGAGCGTATGCCAACGAAGTACACTTCTGAGCATTTTATGATCCCATATATATATACATATATATATATATATATATATATATATATATATATACTATATATAGTATATATATATATATATATATATATATATATTTAATATATAGATAGATAGATAGATAGATAGATAGATAGATAGATAGATAGATAGATAGATAGATAGATAGATAGATAGATAGATAGATAGATAGATAGATAGATAGATAGATAGATAGATAGATAGATAGATAGATAGATAGATCATCATCATCATGTTTATTGTTTTATAACATATTTATATGGTATACATAAGGTAGAGTTGGCGCAAAAGCTGGGGAGCTTGACTCTAGGCGCCAACTCTAACACATATCATCAGGTACCTAATAACTCAACCGCCGCCGTATCACCGGTCATCGCGCGCAGCAGATCATACACCGCGCGCCCCGCCGGAGGATATAGATAGATATAGATAGATAGAGGATATAGATAGATAGATAGATAGATAGATAGATAGATAGATAGATAGATAGATAGATAGATAGATAGATAGATAGATAGATAGATAGATAGATAGATAGATAGATAGATAGATAGATAGATAGATAGATAGATAGATATATATATATATATATATATATATATATATATATATATATATATATATATATATATATATATATATATATATATATATATATATATATATCTGGTTTGGCGTTAACAACTTGAAGAGCATTATTTGTATATTTTCGGATTTAAATATAACAGAACCGAGGCGGCGATTTGACGTTTATAATATGGCTTAACCGTAATTATCTGCTAAACACCATATTGATATTAAGCGATGTAGAGGGCGGTTAGTGAAGGTAATCGAATGAGTTATCAGAGCTCTTTGATTCTAGCCACCCACTACCACACTACACACACACACACACAACGCCACTGTGCCTCCTCAGCCCACCCCATCCCTCCACCCATCCCTCCCCGTCGGCCGTCACATTGCCAGACATTTCCCCATGTGCTGCCCCGGCGGCGTCCCTAGGCTCCGCCTCCTGACCCGGGCGGACGTCTGTGATTGGTCGGCCGACCGGCGGGGTATCCTCGGTGGCCCGTGCCGGCTCAGCCGCAGTATGCACCCTCGGCTCGGACCGGCGGTGTCTGCTGTGCGCTGAAGGGTGGTCGGTGTGTGTGTGTGTGTGAGACGGTCGAATCGGTCCGCAGACCAGTGGACTGAAGGGGAGCGCGTGGAGCGAGAGAAACACAGTGTGAGTGTCAGTCAGCACTGCGCAGCCGGCCATCTCACATGCTAATTTGGGCGCTTACTTACTTGAGAACTTTACTTCAATAACTTACTTTGTGATCGTGAACTGGAATCATCATTGATTCTGTTTTTCCATCGTCATCATAGTTAGTCGAATATAAGAACTAATTGTAATGTCGCATTGACGCCAGATTAAATCGCCTAATATTTTAAAATCAAATCACTCATCCATCGATGTGATTTTGACGTTTGGTCTAGCATCACTTGCTGTGGCTGTTGTCTCTTGGCTGCTGCGTTTTGCCGACTGACCTGACCTGACCTGACCTGACCTGACCTGGACTCAGTGTGAACGGCACACCACCGTCCCGGCCCGCCTTATCCAGCCATGGATGACGAGAAGGGTCTCATCGGCGGCGGACCGAAGCGCAGCTCACTGCGCGGATCGCGACGCAAGAGCAAGAGCAGTGCGGCTGAGGTAGGTCCACCTCCGACACACGCTGACACTGACACTGACACTGACACTGACACTTACACTGACACTGACACTTACACTGACACTTAAACTGACAATGCCACTGACACTGACACTGACACTGAAACTGGTACCGACACTGACACTGACAGTGATAGTGACACTGACACTGACACTTGAAACTGGTACCGACACTGACATCGACACCGACGCTGACGCCGACACAGGCACTGACACCAACACCAACACCACTGACACAGACACCGATGCACCAAAATCTGCATCACAGCAAGTTGCCGGGAAGGAAACGGTCTAGGGTCCACAAAAGACATCCGGGCCAGTTGTTCGCACTGGGAAACAGAATCGGTTGCTACAGGGTAGACCCAGCTGTCATTCAAACACTCGGTGCCCGCGTTGTTGGTTGCAGCCAATCGTGTTTTTGTTTTGTCTCTATAGAGTTTGTAAACCATCGAACATGGGACATTGGAGCTGCGCTTGTTTGCAACTCCTGATCACCTATCGGGAGTCCTTTTCGGGCTGAAATGGAAGCTTGCTTTACGTTGAATAAATTGGTGAAAGGAGAATATAACGGCGATATAAATAACGGCGATATAATAACGGCGATATAACGGCGATACTCGCGGCAATTTCTGATCGCAGAATCGTGCAGGAAAATAGACGCATGACCTTTTGTACTTGTTGATCCAGAAATTGGTTTGTGGCCCATCGATGCATAGCGATGAGGTTATGCATGCGATATCAGTTCATGAAGGCAAAACTGATGTCACATGTTTAATGCATTGTTTTGAAAATGGATTCACCGGGATCCCGTTTCGCTTTCCACTTTGTATTGCCAGGCATAACAGTTGCCAGGCATTACTTTAATTATTCCGCAGCTAAGACGTACTGTTCTATCAAGTCCCTAGCCATTACATTATTGTGGCCTACATTTCCATAGAGTGGTCTGAACAGGCCATCAATATAACCTGGCTTCCTAGCATGCGTATGCTTCCTAGGAAACGCATACGGACACTTTCACCCTGGAATGCATCCATCCGTACAACACTAAAATACGGAATAAGTTCGTCAGTACGGAATAAGTTCGTCTTGGATGTGAGGTTCGACTTTTGAGTCTGGTGACAGGTGGTGCATAACAGGAATGGACGTGTAACCTCACCATTTGCTTATTCATTTTAGTTTTATCTTGGAACTGTATGGCTTTACTAATATTATTTATTGATGCGGAATATGTAAAGGAAAGAGCATAATCTGCTCACAATATATTCAACTAACTTATTGTTCTTGTATGATGTGTGATGTCATCACTCTGTAGGCAAAACAAAAAAAAAACACACAAAAATAGTCATGAAATCGCTGACACTTGGGAAATATCCCGGAGTTTGGAGCGAATTTGATGATTCACTCCCGGGTTTACACGGGAAGATCATAGAGCGCGTTCTGCCCAGCAACGCGCTGCTGCTACTTCTGCTAACTGTGCCTGTTTGTGGTTGTGATAGCCTAGGGCTTGTGGAGCGACCGCAAGGACGGCGAAATTACCAGCCTCCGTTCTACAGAAGGCTTAAACGCCAATATCTGTACTTTCCATGGCCGTGCATTGGCATTGCTCTATTAGTGGAATTAGTGGACATTGCTCTAATCACAATGGAAGGAGGTTCTCAGTGGAGTTCCACAGGGCTCAGTCCTGGGCCCATTGCTTTTTATACTATTTGTGAATGCAATTGAGACAAACAGTATAGACAGCGAAGTCTTGAAATTTGCAGACGATCTAAAAGTTGTCAGGATTATTAGAGGAAAACATGAGCAGGTTGTTTGTCAATCAGATCTGGACAAGCTAGTTGAGTGGTCTGAAGCATGGCAGATGAAATTCAATTCGAGTAAATGTAAGACTATGCACGCTGGACGAGTTAGCAGTAAACATAGGTATGAAATGGGTGGGCAGAAACTGGAGCAGATTGAAAAGGAAAGAGATTTATGTGTCGTGGTAAACAATAGACTATCAGCGTCAGACCAGGTTGTAGAAGCTAGGAAAAGGCACTTAGAATGCTAGGGGCCATTAACAGAAATGTTCCTACAAACGTTAAAAGGTAATAACAAAACTGTATTGTGCATACGTTAGACCACATTTGGAGTATTGTGTGCAAGCCTGATCTCCAACATATGAGAAAGATTGCTGGTTGTTAGAAAGAGTTAAAAAAGGGCAACACAAATGGTCAATTGTCTTGGTAGTTTACCTTATGAAGATAGATTAAAGAAATTATAGAAGGCTAAGAGGAGATCTAATTGAAGTCTTCAAATGTGTAAATGGTCAGCATTCTGGATATTTAAAGGGTATGTTTGAGTTCAATAGGGAAAATCGAGGTAGAGGTCATCAGCATAAACTCATTATGAAACAAAGTAGGACTAGGCTACGGCAGTCATTTTTCAGTAGAAGAGTTGTAGGATATTGGAATATGCTACCAGGGGATGTCACTGATGCAGTGACACTTGCTTCCTTCAAAATTAGATTAGATACCTACTTTACAGAGAAGGATTAGTTCATAAATACTCGTGGGATTAGCCTTCTTTTATGCAGGTAGGGTAAAGGTGATATGAAGAGGCGAGACTGGTGTTGGGGGGGGGGGGGGGCAACCTCGGATGGGCCATGAGGCTCTTTGTTACACTTTTCTTTTGTCTTTATTGTCTTCAGTGACTTGGAATTGTTCCGCTCCGCGCTCCAATTCATGCGGTGGGCTTGACGTGGCCTCTTTCGTCACCTGACTGCGACAGGACGCCCGCATGAATGTTGTCTGAAACTCGGAAACACAAAGGCAGAAGGTGGTAAATCGTCACTTCCGATCATTCAAGTGCGGTCAAGGTTTACAAAATTACACGCAAGGTAGAGCTGCAGCCACACAAACCCCGACCTCGCACAGGTCCGGATTTCCTTGGCCTCGCCTTCTGCCTCGATTTGTCAAACAATTGTACGTTATCGCTGCACCCAATCATGCAGGCGCCTGCGTGTTTAAACAATGGCGGACTGGCGACTAACACGTATCTGCACATCTTCCCGTCTGTGCAACTTCATTAAAACGTGTCGTCAATCGTGACAGGCCATGTTAGGAGGACGCCATGGTGTGCTTTTACCTGGTTGGTGGCTTTTTCCACTCTGCTCATGACCTTGACAACAAGCTTGGGGGCACTGTCAGCAGATGTCAGTGGATGGTGATGATATACATGGGAGTGGTGTGCAGCTTCGCGTGTTTGATTTTACCACTGATTCTGTACCCATGGAGACTACAGATTCACGTGGCCGGTGGAGGATAACCTGACGTCGTTTTAAATATTCGAGCGATCCTGTTTGCTCTGGCTTTAAGTGACTTCTCGGAGTGTGACTTTCTCGGCTAAGTGACTTCTCGGCCAGTGGAATGGAGTGCCAGTCCACGTTCTCGGAGGAGCCAGTGGAATAGTCTAGAATGTTGCTGACTATATCTACTGGCGGTTAATTGATTGTTGGCGTATGTTTGGTGGCCGGGTGGTTATTATGCTATAAGTGTGTTTGCTGGCTGTTTCGGTGGTGGTTCAAATCTGTGTCATGTTCACCTGCTGTGACCGACGTCGGGGGGGGGGGAAGCCGTCGTATGCCCCCCACCCCCCGCCCCGCCCGTACAAGCACGGGCTCGGCCGCTGATGCGACCATCCGTGGCAGTCAGGGTCACAGGAACACCGACGAACCGCGACGTCAAGGTCAAACAATGCCTGTGGTGGCGGTGACCTATCGATTTTCGAAGCGGTTTTGACCTCGTCAGACCGTTCGGTTTTCGGTATTAATTGCTTCGGAATCCGGATTTTGCCTCGCAAACTCTGAGTGAATACGAACAAGCTGAACGGTGTCTGAAAATAAAGCTAGGTATGCTGACTAGGCTTAGTGACAGAGACTCAAGTTGTGATTGGTTTCATCGAGAAGTGGCTGTGATATGTTGGCTGCAGCGCTCGCTTTGCCGTTGGCCGAGACTGGCGGGCGGCTGATGGCTCGGATCAATAATAGCCGGCGCGTCTTCGTGGTTCACGCCGTGTCAGTAGGTGGAGCAGCGTCACGCGGCCGATCATTCTCAAATTGGGTTTTGTTCTCTACACGAGAGAAACACTTTGTCGCTATTGTTTCCGCCGCTTTGACACGGCCAGTGGCCTTCGGTATCGTATCCATGCGGTACGCCGTAGTATTGTGCGGGTGGGTGGGCTGTGCATCATTACGATTCGTCAACATAATATCGATGAGATGAGTATGAAGAAAATGTCTAATGGTTTTAATTTCTATGATTAGTTCATAATCAATATTGTTGCAATAAACTTCAACTGTTTGTAACCAGCCCTAAGCATACAACCATCTCTTGAAACAGTATTGGGTAGGTACAACCAGTGGTACGTTTGTCGCATTTAATTGAAAGTGATTTCCTCCGTCGGACGCCCTTTTGATAGTTCTCTCTTGTAGTGCTCTCTTACGGTGTTCATACTTTAAGGTGCATCAATTGAGCGTAGGAGCTGACAATTCTAGATGATGTCATCCACTCAGGATACAGCGGACCACCCTAACCGCTGCTACCACCCGCGCTGAAGGCAGGGTGCTGCGGTTATCGTACCCAGTGACGCCCCACCAAATGGCGGTTGCAGGTGGTTATATTTATGCCATTCCCCGTATCATTGAGGAAAATGACGCCACTGTATGCCTGGGTTAGCCACAGTGTGGCCGTGAAACCCGTTACGGAGGGGGCAGGCTCGCTCGGCTGGCTCGCTGGACAGGCTTGCTCGGCTGGCTCGCTGGACAGGCTCGCTCGGATGGCTCGCTGGACAGGCTCGCTCGGGTGGCTCGCTGGGCAGGCTCGCTCGGATGGCTCGCTGGACAGGCTCGCTCGGGTGGCTCGCTGGGCAGGCTCGCTCGGATGGCTCGCTGGACAGGCTCGCTCGGGTGGCTCGCTGGGCAGGCTCGCTCGGGTGGCTCGCTGGGCAGGCTCGCTCGGGTGGCTCGCTGTGTGTCTGATGGTTGACCACGCCAGGTCTGCCGGGTTTGGCCCGATGCCTGCTCTAATGACAGCCGGGTGCGATTTGGCATGCCGTGCCGCGTGAAGGGCATCAAAGTGGGTGATGTTTGTTGCATTTAACACGTCATTCAACGTGTGTTTAGCTCTGGAGTTGTAGATAATGGCAAGGGAGGTGCGTAGGCACTCCCATTGTTACAGTTAGCCATCTCCGAATCAACGGTTTGGTATTAAAGTGGCAATCCTACTGCTATCATCAAAGCCAGAGCTACCAGCTGTTCACGCAACATTTATCGACCAAAGAACACTGTGAACACTGTCAAGGAACATGGTGACTCGCACAGGAAGCGCGATAGTGAGGACCAGTCTGTTCAATACATGTATGTTGTCAACGGAGCCGGCCACAAGCCGGCATATTATCTTAAAGCGTGGCCTGGGCCTGTGTTATGCTTTTCACGTTGGCAGAATGGTTGGATGAGTTCACATCAGGTGGCTGCCAGTTAGTCGGGCGGTAGCCGCTGCGCGGCGCCACGAGTATCGTAAGTCCATGATGATAGGTGGCGCTACCGTCGCCGTCCCGCCGTATGTTGCGTGCTTGTGGCATATCTTCCGATCACCTACAACAGCGTCCTCTATACCATTCATTGCGCGAAGCTAGCGCCACTTCATGTCACTTCCCGGCAGTCTATAGTTGGCCTCTTTGCCGCTAGATATCACTACCAGCACCTGCTCCGCTCTGCCGGCCCGAGAACGTCTGGAACGCTCCTTGTCTGCCGATCGGTGGACGAAATTCGCCGAGTGCACAGCCGCCCGCTCATGAATTGTAGATGGCGGCACTATCGCACTATCTGGTATGTCTGTAATGGGCTCGGGGCTCATGCTCCCGCACCAGATCTGCCGGCGGTCAGCCGTCATGGTGTCTGCCCCGGGGCGGACGTGACAGGCGGAATGTGACAGACTTGGCAGGCGGAATGTGACAGACGCGCTCGGCCGGTGACACAGTGAATCCGGCACTGACAGACGGTCAGTCGTTGGTCGAGGGATGCCCGCTGGTCATGCCGGGGTGATGTGCGGAATACCGCGTCTCGCAGGCGCATCTGGTTAGCGATACACGCCTGACGCTGCATTAACGTGCCATCTCACGATCCGCTGCTGGGACAGACGGTCGTGACGTGGCAACAACACTGGTGGATCCAGGGGGGGCATCAGGGGAAAATGAGCCCCCCCCCCCCCCGTAGCTAATCTAGGGGGGGGGCATTCAATACAAGTATCCCCCCCCCGCGCGTTCCCAATTTATCGTAAAATCGTAAAAATTGTCTTTGCAGCAGTCAAAATCCAGCTATCCACAGTCTAAACACCGGGCAATTTCGCACCGCTTCGCGGCATGACACAACTTTCGCAATTGCTTATACAAATTTGGAAAATGGGAAAATTAATTCCATTAAGTGTCTGGCAGAGGCTCTCCTTGGCGGTAATTTCTGGCACTGGCGGATCCAGGGGGGCATCAGGGGCAAATGCCCCCCCCCCCCGCGCGCTCTTCCCTGCACTGAACGTGAAAAACAATGATCTTAGGAGAAAACTTCATGAAAACGGAAGTTTTTTTCTCGAGTCATTGAATTTGAAGTTTGTATGTATCCCTTTCTTTCAATGATAGACAAAACAGCGCACCTGATGCAATTCAAGCAGCCCGGTGACACTTAAAGGAAATAGTTCACCTTGGAAAAATTTTACCCAACACGATTTGATTATATTTTTTACTAGTGCGGACCCATTTCGGTGGATTGGGTTTGGGTCCGGGGCAAAACCGTAGCCATTTGTTGGAACGAAGAGCGCCGTCAAACATAATTGGACAAGACAAGCATAGAAAAAGCAAATGCCGGCGATGGGATTCGAACCCGCGACTCCAGCGACACATAAAGAATAGCAGCAGATAGCCCCAACCACAATCTACCCACACATACCAAAATTTGGTGCGTCTAGCTCTCATAACTCCCGAGTAGTGGCCGACCGAATTGAGGAACCCGCTAAAAAAGTTACACGTGCCTGCCGCACGTGCTTTGGGGGTGCTACCTTTGCTACCCTCTAAGGTCACCCCGCACCCATGAGGACTACTCACCCACCGATTTTGGTCGCGTTGAGTCCACTGGTATGGGCTAGGCAAGCATATTTTGCAGTGGTCACGTGGCGGCACGTGGCACCGATCGAGCGACGACCGGCACCATCATCTTTCACTCGTCGAGCTCTATCGGTGCACCAAATTTGGTGCGGCTAGCGCAAAAAAAAAATCCGGCAATCAGAGGACCCCTGGGATATCAGATTAACCCCCCTAGGAGAGGTCACGTGCCTCCTCGAGAAAATCAGCCAATATTGTTTTTCGGTACCCATGTGGACTACCCGCCCACCGAGTTTGGTCGCCCTGTGTCCACTGGTATGGGCTGGGAAAGCAGATTTTGCCATGGCCACGTGGCGGCACGTGGCACGTGCCACGTGCCACCGATCGAGCAGAGACCGGCACCATCATCTGTCACTCGTCGGCGTCTATCGGTGTACCAAATTTGGTGTCGCTACATCAAAATTTCCCGAAATCCGAGGACCCCACGCGATAAAAGGTTTACCCCCTGGGGGCTTTCGTTTGCCCCCCTCGGGGTCGGCAACCCCACAGGATGTTCCGCCCCCATGTAGACTACCCGCCCACCGAGTTTGGTCGCCTGCGTCCACCGGTATGGGCGGCACGTGTTGGCAAATGGATCTTGCAGTGCCCCACGTGGCGGCACGTGCCACGTGCCACGTGGCACCGATCGATCGGCCACCGGCACCGGCACCTGGGGGTCGAACTGGCGCATCGGACGGTGCCACGCGCGTGTTGCAGTGCCTCTTCGTCAGCGAGCTGTGGCCAAACGCCTCAGACAGACAGACAGACAGACAAACAAACAAACAAACAAACAAACAAACAAACATACATACATACAAAGTCACTACACCAACAGGCTGCCCCAGTATAAACCTCCGGTATTTGACTTTGTCAAAACCTACGGTTTTGACTAGTGCGGACCCATTTCGGTGGATCGGGTTTGGGTCCGGGGCAAAACCGTAGCCATCATTTCACGAGGAAGCAGATTTTGCATGGCCACGTGGCGGCACGTGGCACGTGCCACGTGGCACCGACCGGCACCATCAACTGTCACTCGCCTAGCTCTATCGGTGTACCAAATTTGGTGTCGCTACATCAAAATTTCCCGAAATCCGAGGACCCCCACGCGATAAAAGGTTTACCCCCTGGGGGCTTTCGTTTGCCCCCCTCGGGGTCGGCAACCGCAAAGGATTTTCCGCACCCATGTGGACTACCCGCCCACCGAGTTTGGTCGTCCTGCGTCCACACGTGTGGGCGGCACGTGTGGGCAAATGGATTTTGCAATGGCCCACGAGGCGGCTCGTGCCACGTGCCACGTGGCACCGATCGACCGGCCACCGGCACCGGCACCTGGGGGCCGAACTGGCGCATCGAACGGTGCCACGCGCGTGTTGCTGTGCCTCTTCGTCAGCGAGCTGTGGCCAAACGCCTCAGACAAACAAACAAACAGACAGACATACAAATCACTACACAAATAGGCTGCTGCCCCAGTATAAACCTCTGGTATTTGACTTCGTCAAAACCTACGGTTTTGAATACAATTTCTTTTTATATTGTCAAAAATGGCCTTATATCGCGCCGATTCAGTACAGAAGGCCGTAAATTTGTATTATTTATCAAAACTATATGCATACTCTGAGTCAGAGTCCTGACGTCACGCGAATGTAAACAATGGTTCAGCCAATCAGATTCGAAAGTAGTCGCGTAAAGATAGACTCGCATTGGAGATGTGCCAACCGGCGGCCGGCGATCGCTTGCTAGCACCAGCTGCAAGCTGATTGGCTGATGGTATAGCCTCTGCCCGGGCTAAAACCAGTACAACATTCTTTCGCCAGCACCGCATTCCTTCGCCAAAAACTCAAATATATTCGGCTGGAGAGTCTTTTCAGTCAAGAAAACTTGCAGATAGGGGTTTCCCAACACGGGCTACAAAACTGCTATCTCAGTTCGTCTTCTCACCTAATTCCAATGAAATTGATGAAGTATTTTGATAGATAATGACGTGTTAATGACGCCATGTCATGCCATTTTTGGTGGAAAAACGATAAATGTTTGAGCAATCGTAGAAAATAGTGTTTTGAATAAAATTGCAAATACAAAACGTCAAAAGAAAAGAAATGACATTCTCTTCAAAATGTCTATCTCAGATTTGCGAAATTTTGTGTTTTTGACCCCTCCCCCCCCAAAAAAAAACTGGGAAAAATCCACAAAAGCAATTTTTGTGAATTTGAAAATTGAATTTCTTAAGCTCCAATACCAAAATAAGGTGACCGGCCCAAATCCGCGGAGGGAAAAAATGGGGGTACCTTTTTACCACAAAAAGATCCTCCCCCACGGAGAGAGGCTGGATCCGCCAGTGGGCAACAAAGTCAGTTGCAGGTACGACTGTTTTATATTTATATTCTCATGTAACACTTCAATTACGTTCATTATGAGTCACATTTATATTGAATTATTTACACGGCCACTGGTATAGCTCAACAGTCCAGAGTGAACCCATGGCCAACAAATACAATTATTTCGGCGAATTTACGTTAAATGTTGTCTTCACATGACACGATTCAAAACGCTATGGTGTGTTAAGGTATGCATTTTATGAAATGGCCCACACACTCGAGATTCTATCGCGACATGGCATTCTTGGAATGGAACCTGCCCCCCCCCCCCCCCCGTCACAAATAGCAAAAACACGATCCCTGGTCCGTTAATTATCATTGTAAATACGCCGGCATGCGGGCATGCCAAAATGGCTGATCAATATTGTCACCAATATTGATCCAAACCTTGTCAAAACCTTGAACAGGTTTCGGTGGAATTCCAGGGACGGGCGCGGTTTCAAGGCTGAAGCAGGCGGGTCACCCTCATGTTGCTGCTGGCATGCTTTGTATTGATGGATTGTATTGAATGGATTGTTGTATGGATTGTTTAGGCTCAGAGTACAATGCTAATCAGAGCTTGTTCCCTGCACCCCGAGGCTCGAACCCATCACCCAATAAAACTTGTTTTTTTTCTAACCGCCATCCATTAATAGGTGGCCAGGAGTGCCCCCGCCCTCGATCCCAACGACGCACGACACCTTACGTTAATACCAGAGAACAAAAAAGAATATGTCGCGGCACTCCCAGCTAAGAAATGGAAACAAACATAGAAAAGCATATGAAGAGAGGTGGTTTGGGTGTTAGATGTGGTGATATAAGAGAAGGCGAAAAGTAGTCATTGTTGAAAACAGCAAATGACTGCCCCCCAACTACGTCCCAGGATATCATCCTCACTCATCCTCATCCAGGACAGGATGAGGATGGATTGATTCACTGTGTTAGTAAAGGGGATATCAGTCATACAGGGCGGAGGACAAATTCTGGTCTATTTTCAAGCTTTTCTTGCTGGTACCTTGGGACCCCACTCAGCTAAGCGTAGCTTGTTGCTGAGTAGGGATCCCGAAGCCAGCGCCAATGAATGGGTATATACCTAATAATGCCATATAATAATATATCTGGTATTATATATTAGGAAATGATAATGGATCGTTTGCGGATAATATATGACAGGAGAGGTGATTATGATATATAGGACATTCCAGTTCAACATATAATTTTGCCTCCGACCTAGTGTCAAACGGGATCGATAAACGAGTTTTCCGTTCCGCATAGTGTTGTGACTCGTCTGTCCCTTGCCGGATTGGCGCTCTTGGCCGGTTGTCAATTGACCTCGTGCTGGTCGGAATGCAGTAGATCACTTCCCGGGGCCCGAATCCGGTGTTAACGGGTCAATAGCTCATCGTCGTGTCCCTCGGCATTGGGGATGGCTCAAGTGTACGCCAGTGCAAAAAGTGCTCTGAAAGTGTACACACTTTCGGAACGACGTGATATCGCCTTATTTGAGTTTGAGTCTGAACCTTTAGTATGTTTAATATAGAAACAAGTTGTCATGGTCTTTACGGTTTTTGTGCTGGCACTCCCAACCTTGGAATGAAACGGGTTACCGTCTAGTTTCTACCGGTTCAACCCTCAACATTTAAAGCGCAATCACCCTAGTCCTACGGGATGAATATGGAAGCGGTCGTTTTGACCTTTTTTAACATTAACGCTAAAAACGTTAACCCGTAGATGATAATTTGTTATGTATAAGCTTCAATTCCCCTTTCCATAAAACCACAGAAAAAGACAAAAGTTGAGTCACACTCACGATTGGTTCCGTCTTTCAGATGTAGTTAAACACGCATGAGAACTGTAGGTATTGCGAAACAGCATTTCTTCCGAAACGCTGTGCTGCACTACGCATTTCGGTCGTAATACAGCTCCCCAATACTCGTATACGTTAGGCTTCTGAAAGATGAATCCACCAAGTCAAGTTTCTTGCATGTTGATGTTGATGATCATATTGTTTGGGTTGGTCGGCACACCTTCGTTGAAACGTATGGTGCCCCCGCAGCAGCACAATCGGCGCCAGCAGCGGTGAGCTGGGTAAACGATGGATCGGCGCTCCGCACGTGCACGGCAGCCCGTATTTCCCCCAGTCGACACGGCGGATGTACTGACTACCCACACAACTGCGCACTGCGCAGATACCAGCTCTGGTATAGACAGCACGCGTGGCACGCACGGTACCCTCAGTGCAGCAGGTACAGAGTACGCACGACACGACTTTCCGATCACAACCTGTTTGTTCTGGCAATCGACTCCGGATAGGCGGTCGGCGGCCACTTGTGCCACCTCGACGTGTGCTCAGCACTCGAGAGCTGATAGGTGCCATGAGCACCGATTCCGGGTGTGGTTATTGCCGGGAGATACCGCAGAAATGGACAGATAGGTGCCCTGGACCCTCACACGCCTTGTGATACGGCTTTTCTAGACTGCAGAAGATAACTCGGCTTATTGTTTTAGTTTCCTGAAAGTTTAAAAGCAGGTGCCCGGCAAATCCCTTTCCTTTTCTTTATTGCTTAGGGGAATAGAGCGTACTTTTCTACGCTAATTTTCTGAACGTTGAAGGCCGGTTTCTTCCAAATGTTTCTGCGGACTCTTCTCTCTTGCTTGGAGGAATTGTTCTTTCGAATTTGGAGCTGACAAAGTGGCCAGATGTCGGTCGAGGCCGGCTCTAGTGCGGTAGTCTGCCGGGGACAGCGGCGGCGGCGACGCCAGCTCACCGGCGCTGCATGAGCCACCTCCGGCCTGCAGGGTCTCCCCTGTGCCGCCCCTGCCGCTGAGGGCACGCCCTGCCGACACCGCCGGGGGCTGCACGTGACTGCCGGCCGAGCCGGCGGTCTCGGTGTGCAGCGCGCGCCTGCCGCCCGCAGCTCGCTGCAGTCGGCGCTGCGCCCCGGCCCGCTCCCCTTCTGCCGCGCTCCTCCCGACCGCCGCCGCCGCCGCCGCCGCCGCCGCCGCCGACACCGACACCGACACCGCCCTGCTGCAGCTGCCGCCATGTCGCTCTCGACGCGACGGTCGGACGCGGGCCGCCGCGGCTCGGCGCCCGAAGAGTCGTTCCTCGCCAAGTTTAACCGGTCGCGCGGACGTCGCACTGCGGCGGATATTCCTGAGAGCGAGTCGCTGTTGGGCGGCCATCCGGCGGTGCCGGCGCGGATCATGACCCGGGTCGGGTCAGGTCCGGCGCTGAGCACGTTTGTGCCGGCTGAGCCGACCCCGCATAGATCCCCGCCGGCACGGCCGGCCGCCGCCGCCGCCGCCGCCGCCGCCGCCGCCGGCTCCAGCCAGGTCAAGGTGGGTGTGGCGGGACTGGGGAGGAGTGGAGAAGAGAGAGGGGTGTGGGGGTAATGCAGGGTGGGTAGGTGCTAGGTGTGCTGAGGGTTAGATGCATGGAGAGGGGATAGAAGAGAAGAGAGCGATATCATGGAGTGTCATCGACACACGATATGTGTCGAACAGGTGATATTGGTATATTTGTGCAACAAACGTTTATTGAACACTTGTCTGGTGCCTATATTGGTTAAGAGTGAAAAATTGTGGTTCACACGTACCATATAAACATATGTTACAGGACGTATGCGGAATCCGTATAGTTGCAAATAAACTAGTATTGTTGCGAACGTCCTGGTGGGTCAGTATAGTTGCATACGTACTAGTATAGTTGCGAACGTCCTAGGATGGATGCAACTGTCCTGACCGGTCAGGATAGTTGCATACATACTGGGCTGTCCAGTACGTTTGCAACAATACAGTACAGTTGCAAATGTACTGAAAGATTGGGCACGGCTGATTAGCGAAAACGCTTATTTTTGGCGATTTCCAAACAATGCTTGGAAGCAATGCTTGTCTTGGGGTGCAATATGGTTCATGATGATATAATATGTTATGATCACGTTACTAGGCAACGGTGGCGGTGGTACAGGGGGAGGGGGAGGAGGAAGTTGCCCTTACCAATACTGCCATTTTTACCATTACCAATTCATGCCGTTTGCAATTGTTCACGATTTTGTAAAGTTTGGTTCCAAAAACTCGTTTATTTGTATATTGTCCAAAAGTTGCAGGGGAACTTCATTGTCCAGCTCTATCAAATGCGCGTGCAAATCAGCGCTAAACAACGCTTGGTAGGAAGATTGGGGGAGCGCCTGACACCCACGTAGCCAACGGGAGGGGGCAAGGGGCATGACCCCCTGAGAGATGCAGCTTAGGTACACTAGATCTGTAGCGATTTTGCGAAAGATATGCGATTTTGCAAATTATTTGTACCAAATCTAGCAGTTGACCCACCAAGCCCTGACTGACACTCTGCCTACGTACCTGGCGTCTGGCCGAGGCGACGCTGCGAGGAACAGCGTGGCCTCGGACTGTAATATGACCGAAGGTGACACGGGACGTGGTCACATGGTGTTGATCAGGCGAGAGGTGGTTTTCGGAGCGTTCGACAGTGTGGCTTTTAGTGAGACGTGCTTTCGATTTCCTCTTCGATATGTCGACACCTTTGTGATGAAGCTGGACGAGTGGCTTCAAAGTACACGGGGCAAGAATTGCCGCGTCGTTTCCGATACAGAGCACGATGAGATCATGGACTTTCTTACGAAGCTGGCAGATGGCTCTGAACCTGGATCTCTTGATTGCAAGCAGAGGAGGTGGCTGAATAACATGGCCATAATCTTCTACAGTGGCTTCACTTTTGGACAATGTAAAAATAAACGAGTTTTTGGAACCAAACTTTACCAAATCGGAATAATTGAAAATGGCATGAATTGGTAATGGTGAAATTGACAGTATTGGTAATGGCAACCCCCTCCCCCGTACCACCGCCACCATTGCCTAGTAACGTGATCATAACATATTACATCATGAACCATATACCCCCCCCCCCCCCGCACAGACGAGCATTGTTTGCAAGCATTGTTTGAAAATCGCCCAAAATAAACATTTTCACCAATCAGCCGTGCCCAATCTTTCAGTACATTTGCAACTGTACTAGTATTGTTGCAAACGTACTGGACAGCCCAGTATGTATGCAACTATCCTGATCGGTCAGGACAGTTGCATCCATCCTAGGACGTTCGCAACTATATTAGTACGTATACAACTATACTGACCCACCAAGACGTTTGCGATAATACTAGTTTGTTTGCAACTATACGGATTTCGGAAACGTACTGTAAGATATACATATGGATTAGTTAATTTGGGTCCCTGATGACAGTTGACCTTTAAACAGGGGCGTAGGAACTATGTTCAAGTTGGGGGGAGGGGGGAGGAGGCGGCATTCTGAAGTCGATTCTTTCCATGCAACGCCCATAGGCGTAATGTTAAAATCCAAAATGTGGGGGGCGGCTTCCCCCCCCCCCGCTCCCTGCCCCCTGTTCCTACACCTATGCCTTTAAACCGAAGATATTGCATTGTAGATTTAACTCAAAATTACCGGTCTGCATATAAGTATATAACGGGCATGAAATCAGTGATGTAGGTGAAAACGGCAAGGTGATATCGAAGAAAAATGAAGACATCAAGTTATTGGACTTACGACTTTGATTGAGTGGGCTCTTCGAGTGCTGTATTTTTCCATCCGTCGCACCCGTTCAGGCAGATAATTAATGCATGTGTACTCATAATCTTTGTGTCTGGGTCGTGCATTCAAAGTGCACGTGAGTAAACGAAGTACTCGGCTTGAAGCACGTGAGGACTCTCTCAGCCGCGCGTCATCATATGGCAAAGGTCAAAACAGGGATGGTGTGCAAGTCACTCTTGATGTTTTAAGCGTATCAAGGACATCAGTTCATAATCACATACCTACTTCACAATTGAAGAGACCCAATTATTATGTTTGTAGATTTGTCATACTGAACGTCCTATCTTACAGAAGTTGAGAGAAAAACAATGGTGCTAAATATGTATTACTTACCTACCACCAGCAGCAACGAATTTAACAGAAATCGTGGCAAGCCACATCCGCAACTGATTGTCTGCGTAGCTGGCGACCCAGCTCCACGTCAGGTCATTTATCTCGGAATGGCAATTTGTGGGGCGGCCGGTGGCGGCGGCGGTGGCGGCGGTGGCGGCGTGGTGTCAGGAGTTCACCGGGCGGATAGTCCAGCTCCGACAGTCTTCATTTCCGCCACCGCCACCGTCTCGCGTCCCGCTGCGAACCAGAAACCGGCTCATATCAACCCGCATTTGCTCCGCATGCATTGTAGTCGCTGTCGATGTCATTGTTTACGCATTCGATGTCATTGCTTTAGCATCCGTGGGCTGATGCTTTATTCGAGAGGTTGTCGTCGTTTTGACCTCACGAGTGCAGGAAGAGGGCTGATGTGCGGTACAGGGGGGGGGGGGGGGTGGAAGATTGACAAGTGGTCGAGTGGTCGCTGCGTCCGCTGGTTGGTACCGAATATATCGCGGGAACTGTGTGTGGTGGTTAAATTGCCGCCACGACGCCGACGGTCACGTGAGATGAGATGATTTCAAAGGGGAGTGCGCATTTTATATTTCATATTTCTGACTGGATTGATAATTTAGCTGTTAATTTTGAGTTAGAGCAGAGTTAGAGTAAGAGAAACAAAATCGATATTGTCCTTTTACATGTAAACATATTTAATTATATCACCTTTATATTTACGCATTAGTAACGATGTTAAGCTGTATTAAATTTCGACGAATAAAAAACTGTCCCATAAGCGTATTCAGATGAGCTTCGTCATATTATTATAAGTTAATGGACCAGCGCCTGAAAAAAGATGTGTTATTGGACGAGCCGAAGGAGAGTTCAATAAGAAATCTTTCGGGCGCGAGTCCATTAAATATTGTAGCATGCGACTGTTCAATATGATATTAAATAATACTGCGCGAGGCCGCTGTAAATGCATTTTCAAGACCGATGTGCTTTCTTGATTTGTAACAAGGCCGGAGGCCGAGGTCAAAAGTCAATAAAGCGCAGAGGTATTAAATGTATGCCGGCCGAGTGTGGTATGATTTTTACCATATGCCGCATGTGTCATTCAACGTCATTCATATTGACTAATCATGACTAAGTGCTTACCAGAGAGGGAAATGCCAAATTTTAATTTACGCTTTGACTTTGATGACATTGAAGAAAAGTCTCGGGACTTCGTTCATTCAATGAAGCACACGAACAAAACAGGCCAAAGGAGCCAGAGGCCCATACAAAGAAGAAGAAGATGGGGATCCAAACTCCGTGTCTATGCATCTCAAAACAAAGTAATGAAGTAATGCACATTGAACAACATATATGGTCTTTCTTATCGATGCAAGGAAGGAGGGAAAATTCCGTAAGCAATAGCATCGTGCGTGGCCTCGGGAGTTAACTACTCGATAGTCCTGGTGGAAGTCGGGTCTACATCAAGGTCTACTCGCGCCTGGAATATTCATTATTGAACTCTACTTCGGCTCGTCCAATAACAAATATTTTGTTCAGGCGCTCGTCCATTAACTTATTATCATGCGACTGTCAATATGGTATGATCCAATAACAAAAGTATTATTAGATTCTGTAGAGTCCAATACCACTTCCGGTGTTTTTCTTATTGGCCGAACCTCTCGGCCCTGGTCAGCATTACGATCCATAAACACAGGCATTTATTGGTAAAATCTGTGTAATACGTGCTGCATAGGAAACGGTCTCTCAGTTGCATGATAATAGTTTTTGTATCCATTTGTTTATTACCAGTAAGACGCCGAAGTTGGCGATGAACGAGCGAGCGCAAAGGAAATGTATGGCGAATTTCAACTCCATCAAGCAAGTAGTTTCTGAGATACAAAAAGGGTGCGCACGTGCGCACGTGCAGAGGCACACCACTCCTGACTTGTGGGAAAGTGGTGGCTGAGATGTCCCTAACCACATACAAAATTTGAACACAATCGGCTCAGCCGTTCCTGAGATATATAATAGGGGTGTGCACGTGCGCACGTGCGGAGGCACCCACCCCTGACTTTTGGGAAAGTGGCGGCTGAGGGGTCCCTAACCATACACCAAATTTGCTCACAATCTGCCGAGCCGTTGCAGAGTTTTTGCGAGAAAACACTTCTCAACACCCCTCACGCGGCACGCGCCACGCGCAGTGGTAGTCACCCATGTGAGTCGACACTGGTCTCAAACAGGGTAGGTTAGATGGGGCTACTCAGCAAAGAAGTCCGCTTGTCAATCGGACGTGCGGTCGCAGAGATATGAGCTCAAAAGCGTCGCCACGGGCCGGGCCGCTCATATTCAGTGTTCCCATACATCACGGAAGGACGAGCGAGCGCTTTGCGCTCGCTCGTAATAACTAGGGGCATTTTTGACCTTCAACTATTGAGTCATGTCGTCACGGTCAGCTGAACAACTCTAGGTATATTTGAACACACTCTGCCCGCCACTTCAGTAGCGGCTCACGTGCGATGACCGCTACCGATCACCGTATCATCACCGTATACCTACACCGTATCATCACCGTATCACCGTATCACCGTATCAGTGGCCGATAACTGCTGACTGCACCCCTGCAGAGCCGGGAGACGGGACACTGACCCGGTGAGACGGAGCCGGCCCGACCCTCGTCAGGCCGGCCGTGACCGAATGTCCGGCTCCGTCCTCCCCGTCCTTCCCCGTCCTCCCCGTCCTCCCCGTCCTCCCCGTCCTCCCCGTCCTCCCCGTCCTTCCCGTCCTCCCCGTCCTCCCGTCCTCCCCGTCCTCCCGTCCTCTCCGTCCTCCCCCGTCCTCCTGTCCAAACACTCGTGTCTGAGCCGCAGAGCGGGGGTATCGCGGCGTCTCACAGCGCCCCTGGCTCCGCGGCACGTGAGGACTGAGGAGCTCACCCTCAGGCGGGGTGGGATGTTTGCGGTGCCGAGGTTTCCTCAACTGACACCCTGGTGTCAGTGTTCGCCGGAGCGCCGCGACCTTCAAAGTTCTGCAGCACGTCCTCGAGCAGTATCGCGTTTCAGTAACGTTCGGATGGTCGGATGTTTGAAGTGTTTTTTTTTTGTGTGACGCATGTTGTGTTTATACCTAAAGACATTTCACATTTATGAAGCGTTGCGGCACTAAATCGATCCTGTGTTTCACTAAAGTTTGATAAACATCCACCATAAAAGTCTTGAAAAAAGTCTTGAAATTTTGCTATACGGGGTATTTTGAGCTGAAAAAACGAATATGGCATTTGTTTGGACGCTAGATGGATATCCGTCGAGAAATAGACATGTTTCTCTTTTCTCCTTCATGGCCTTAAACTTCATGACAATGTATGACGCCATGCATATGGTAGCTTGGATATGGAAACTATTGCACACAATAACGACGGACTTTAGGTATATATACACAGGCTGCTTGTACCGGTAAACAACCGTTGTGAAGTGTCGCGGAGCCGAAACGGTCTTCTAAAAGGGCCCACTAGTCCTGTGTCGAAATTACTTAGCGTAGCGAGGTAATTATTTCACCACAACCCATTTTTCGATCTGCTCTACAAATCTCCTATCTCAGTTCAAAACCCCATGTTAAAGGTGAACTATTTTCCCTGTAAAGAAAGGAAATAGAAACCATTTGCCGAAGCGGTCTCATCCTAACCAAACCAAACCAAACCAAACCAAACCGCCATATTTGAGGTAATCGCTTTCCAACATAAAAAGCTTAACCATTTCATCTACGTTTTGTTAGATAATGTACCTCCCGAAGAATTGCTCTAAGACGGGCGCTCAGACTCAGCCGACTCAAAGCTCAGACTCAGCCGACTCAAAGCCGATAGCAGCCGACGGACCTCACGCGCTCAGACTCAGTCGACTCAAAGATCAGACTCAGCCGACTCAAAGCTCAGACTCAGTCGACTCACGCGCTCAGACTCGGCCGACTCAAAGCCGATAGCAGCCGACGGACCTCACGCGCTCAGACTCAGTCGGCTCACGCGCTCAGACTCAGCCGACTCAAAGCCGATAGCAGCCGACGGACCTCACGCGCTCAGACTCAGTCGACTGAAAGCTCAGACTCGGCCGACTCAAAGCCGATAGCAGCCGACGGACCTCACGATGCCGTCTGCCACTGCAGGGGCTGTTTGCGACGGATTAGTCTGAGTGGACACCTGGTGACGAGGAGTGCGGGAAGTTCGTCTGTGCGATACCTACTTTGGAGGGAGGAGTGGCGACTTGGCATTGGGCACTAGGTACCCGATACTACGCTGGTCTGCAATGACCGTTGAGTTGCCATTTTGAGGATATTAGCCGCATCACTGGTACCCGGGAGTTTCTTCTGCCTCAAATTACCACCAGCTCGTCCCGATCACCTGGTATGGTAACGAAGCTGTCCGGACGTCTCTTCTACCTCCAATTACCACCAGTTTGTCCCGATTACCTGGTATGGTAACGAGGCTGCTCGGGAGTCTCTTGTACCTCCAATTACCACCAGCTCGTCCCGATTACCTGGTATGGTAACGAGACTGCTCGGGAGTCTCTTCTACCTCCAATTACCACCAGCTCGTCCCGCTTACCTGGTATGGTAACGAAGCTACCTGATGACTCGGTCCTCACTCTCTTACGCACAGCTACGCAGCGTCCTCGTTATCGCTCTGAGGACATCGTCATGTGTAATGATGTCCTGTCGCCGGCGGCCTGCACTGCCGTCTGCCGGAGGTGCCGGGTGGCAACAGCCCCGTCCCTCGCCCGTCCCCTGCCCCGGCCCCGGCCCGGCCCGGCCCGGCGCTGTGACCGCCGGCGGCGACACACGTGTACCGGCGGCCGGTCGTGACGCCAGGCCGGCCTCCTGGCGATGCCGTAACCGATTGTATAATGTGGCCGATGGAGCTGCTGCCACGCGCTGACGGCGTGGTTACTATCAGGGCACGCTGGCTGGCCGGCTGGCTGGGCCTCAGACCTCTCAGTCACAGTCACACGGCGGTGGGGTCGCAGTCGCAGACCTCTCAGGAGTGGAGCCCGCCACGCAGATCTAACGTCGGTCGCAGTTATTACCCCAAAATGGTGAAATTATACAATTTCAGATGACCAACTAATTTGGCAGCTTTGATGTTTGCTTCGTTAAGAAGATTGCAGCGCGCGACTTGTCTGAGAGAGAGAAGGATGAGGGTTTTAATATATGGACACCTTGAAGACTCCAGTCCCGTTCAGGGCCGTTTCGCGTCTATGCTCTTAACATGCGTCGCTATTCCCCTGATGACCCAGTGGTTAGCGCAAACCCTGCTGATGACTAGGCTTTCTCTGAGCGTTTGCAGTGTCAGAAAGGGGACATCAGTTGTCACAGTGGGTCCGGAGAGAGCCGCTCGACGGAGCCGACCGGCCGCAGAGGGGCGACTGCATCAGATAGGGAGGCCGACACCGCCGTGCCCTCCTGTTCCCTGCCCTGTATCTGTGCATCGCCGACCAGCCTCGGTGGTGTGCGTCCTCTGCAGACGAGAACGGGGCCGCTGGGCGGCACTGGGTCGGCTGCTGAGAGTGCGGCGGCGGCGGCATCAGACGACAGCAGCATCTGATGACACACATACACACACACGCGCCAGTTCCGTGGAAATCACAGTTTCTGTCCAGTGTCCTGATGTGTCTGTTTCGGCGAATTATGCGACATTGTCAGATGAGATAAGATCTTAAGGCGGCCGCACACTACGCATTCGGCGCCCGATATCACTGCGAAATTCCGCCTTGGAAAATCGCGGCGATACCGCTGAATATCGTCCTTGTTCCGGCGGATTCGGCGCTGTCTGCTCGCGAGATTCCGCCCCGCCGACCAGCATGTCGCAACCTGTGCCTACAGCCTGTCCCAAGGTCAATTAATGATTGCCATTTTTCGACGAAGATGTAAGTTTAGAACCACGAAACTTCTAAATCATAAATTTCACAGCGGCAAGAGCATGCTGTGGGAAATGTGTACCTCTGTCTTGCATAGATTCGCCACTGTTAGCCTGATCGATTTTGTTGTCCGCGGCTCCGAGGCGTTCAGTCGCGGAAAAAAGGTCGTTCGAATCAGCTTTTTTCCGCCGGGGGCAGATGGCCGGCCGACGACATTCGTCCGCGATTTTTGACGTTTTGGTTGACGCGAAGGCGGAAAGCCACTAAAGATGCGCGGAAAGTCGTAGCGATATCGCGACCTCCGTGCACCGAATGGCCTAGTGTGCGGCCGCCTTTAGTCCTAAGGACCGTCAGCAGACACTTGGGCGTCTGTTCGTCTGACTTGACTGACTGGTTGAGATAATGTTTGGCGTTCGTTTGAGGCTGTGTTCGGCGTTCGTTTCAGGTTGTGTTCGGCGTTCGTTTGAGATGATCTTCGGGGTTCGTTTGAGGTGGTGTTCGGCGTTTTGTTTGAGATTGTGTTCGGCGTTCGTTTGAGGTGGTGTTCGGCGTTCGTTTAAGGTGGTGTTCGGCGTTCGTTTGAGGTGGTTGTGTTCGGTGTTCCTCCCCGCCGTCGGCCGACCTCTTCGGCCTTGTATCGCACTTCTGCGCACCATTGTCCCGTCCCGCTGCCGACATTTTGAATCTGTCGCACCATACGTCAGCACGTGGCTCTCGACACCACCTAGGCGTGTTGTGGCTCCCGACACCACCTAGGCGTGTTGTGGCTCCCGACACCATCTAGGCGTGTTGTGGCTCCCGACACCACCTAGGCGTGTTGTGGCTCCCGACATCATCTAGGCGTGTTGTGGCTCCCGACACCACCTAGGCGTGTTGTGGCTCCCGACACCATCTAGGCGTGTTGTGGCTCCCGACACCACCTAGGCGTGTTGTGGCTCCTGACACCATCTAGGCGTGTTGTGGCTCCCGACACCACCTAGGCGTGTTGTGGCTCTCGACACCACCTAGGCGTGTTGTGGCTCCCGACACCACCTAGGCGTGTTGTGGCTCCCGACACCACCTAGGCGTGTTGTGGCTCTCGACACCACCTAGGCGTGTTGTGGCTCCCGACACCATCTAGGCGTGTTGTGGCTCCCAACACCACCTAGGCGTGTTGTGGCTCTCGACACCACCTAGGCGTGTTGTGGCTCCCGACACCACCTAGGCGTGTTGTGGCTCCCGACACCACCTAGGCGTGTTGTGACTCCCGACACCACCTAGGCGTGTTGTGGCTCCCGACACCACCTAGGCGTGTTGTGGCTCCCGACACCACCTAGGCGTGTTGTGGCTCCCGACACCACCTAGGCGTGTTGTGGCTCCCGACACCACCTAGGCGTGTTGTGGCTCCCGACACCACCTAGGCGTGTTGTGGCTCTCGACACCACCTAGTCGTGTTGTGGCTTCCATGAGCTGTGTTGTGAGGACAATCCGGGGAAGTTTTTGGAAGAAAGACGAACAGCTGAACTGAAAGGCGAGCGCTTAATAGTCGTGGGTTCTCGTCTGAGCTATTGGCGCGGTAGCCTTGCGTGACCACCCGGGCCACACATTGATAGACGAACAATTACCGAGTGGGTGCGGTTATTGAAATGGCCGTGAGAGCCACTGCCGAGTGTCGGTCACAGCTGGAAAAGTGCAGCTGTACCGGCTGTGATCCCGGCTGGCTGGGTACATTGGTGTCGGTTGTTCGATTTAGCTCTGAGCGACGCTCGCCAGGCCTGGCTTAAGAACTGACCGCCTGCTATATCGACATGAGTTTTTGACCCCCAAAATAAAAATAAAAGATTTTTTTTCTCGGAAAAGTTTCCACAAAATCAACATTTTCAATGATATTAAAAACAACACCGGAATATATGTTGGAGAACCAAGTGTGGAGAATACCCAAACCCAATTTCAAAGCAATACTGTTATTTTTGACTGACATATGTTTAACTAAGTATGAGTACTTAACTCATGACGTCATTATTTAAAATTACGTTTTTTGGCTTTTAGTGACTGAACAACTCAGTTCCCAGTTACGAACAACACTGATAACATTGTTTATACGTATAAACAACAAGATACAAGGATACTTGAAAACATGTTTTTCAATATGCGTTATATTATATATAATATCCAAATCTATATGTGTAAATTGTGCCAATATATCGAAAATTATTTCTTTCAACATTTCACTGTACATATCACGTGTTATGACTTTGAAACATTAACATGTATCCTATAGTATCGTTCTTGATGTGTGACGTCACCAATAGCAGCTGATCTGCGTCTATAAAACAATAACAGACGGCGCCGTCAGTTTTTTTTTCGTCTGTGAAACTCGACTCGTGTCCGCAGTTTTTTTTTCGGCGATTTTTTTTTTGTGTGCGGCGATTATTTTTTTGGGTAAAACTGGCCTCACATACAGACAGATAAATACCACCACTGTATTTCTGAGACAATACTGGTCTAGAAACGTGGAATACTTACTGGTCTAGAAACGTGGTTTTTTATTCATATTAATTAATTCCAAATTTTGACCTTGTGACCTGACCTTGACCTCAACTTTACCTAAGGATCATTATATGGTGTCAAGTTGTGCAAATGGCTACTTATACCATCGAACTGTACGTGTAAGATAACCCATAAAACATGTGTCGCATGACTTTGGTAGACCTCTTGCAAATAGTGACCTTTTGTGACCTGACCTTGACCTATGCTTACAATCTCACTTTCGCTTATGTGGGAGATTTATTATACCTATAAGAGCACGTTGTGCGATAATAGTCGCAATCTAAGACTTTTATAGTGGAAAGTATGGCCCATCAACTCAAATACTTCGTTTTTGACCTTTTACCTGATCGTGACTTGACATGAGGCCTTATTTTTAAATTTAACGTATGCTTTAGATGCGTCTCATTGAAAGCTTCCGATTGCCGCCTTGCGCGTCTCGCTGCGATGATTGGGTCGGAATATAACGAGGGGGCAGAATGCCCTCCCCCCCCCCCCCCCCCCCCCGCCAGCGTGTTCGGCTGAATACCCCAGCGGGGCGCGGGTTAATGAATTCCTCCGCGGGGCTACTTCTGTTGCCTCGTATGCACATGTCGACATATAGGACTCCCATCAGATCTGGGCCTGAGTTGTGGCGTCCATGTCCAACTGCCGATGGCTGATTGGACCCTGTTTAACATTGCAGAAGACCAGTAAGTCCGGCTGGTTGTAGAGGTCGTAGTGGCGGGACTCGCCGGGCGACGGCCAGGGGCCCGAGATAGATCGGGCACGATACATACTCGTGTGTGCCGCGCCCGTGTATGTGTCGTGCCGCTCCCAGTGAATAGAGATTGGCACAGATCACTGCCGGGACAGCAGACGTCATCCGGCGTCAGCAGACGTCAGCATACGTCAGTCGTGCGTCAGCAGGCGTCAGGCGTGCGTCAGCCGACGTCAGAGGGGCGTCAGGCGTGCGTCAATGGGGCATTCGGACGTCAGCAGGACTTCATCTGGGAGTCAACCGGGGTCTCCCGAGGGTCTCCCTCGTCATGTTCCAAGAGCAGCCTTTCAGGATCGCCACTTCGAGCGTCAGACGGCGCGCCCGGCAGAGACAACCGAGGTACTCAATATGCGGAATCCTGCCCTGCCTAACCCAGATAGCCGCGTTGCCATGCGCAGCTCCGCTGTTGACCTCGCGCTTGCCCTGCTGAATATGTGCATACGGAGTACGGACACGTGTAGACGTTCTGCTTGCTTCACGTCAATCAGTCGGCTTGGCTCGGCAATTTGGCCCGAGGCTTGGTCACCTCGACGAGGGCTGATACAGTGGTAGTGAGGGGCGAAGGCATGCGTGTAATGTGTATCAGCAGCGTAACTGTATATCCATGAGGAGTGAAATCGTCCTGCAGCTGGCTGGTCGAGCGTCCCTAGCTGCCGAGTTGCCTAGTGGTGGTTGTTATCCTGGCCTGGCCTGCTTCTAAATACGACTGGCAGCGTAGTGTGTATGGTTGCGGTAATTCGATGATGATATGCACACAGCGTGCAGGTGTGGTCACCGGTTTGCCAACGTGCTTGTTGCCACGTGTCGAAATCTGATGCGCCAAACCTGTCGTCAATGACCATTACTACGCTCGCCCGTGCCCATACAACAGCAGCGTGCCCGCAGCTTGTAATTCCACGCCCGTCCCCATACAACAGCAGCGTGCCCGCAGCTTGTAATTCCCACGCCCGTCCCCATACAACAGCAGCGTGCCCGCAGCTTGTAATTCCCAGGCCCGTCCCCATACAACAGCAGCGTGCCCGCAGCTTGTAATTCCCAGGCCCGTCCCCATACAACAGCAGCGTGCCCGCAGCTTGTAATTCCCAGGCCCGTCCCCATACAACAGCAGCGTGCCCGCAGCTTGTAATTCCCACGCCCGTGCCCATACAACAGCAGCGTGCCCGCAGCTTGTAATTCCCAGGCGTATTATGCCGGCTGTGTGTGTTTTCACTATAACAGCAATCGTTCCATTGCGAATACGGTCCGGCTGGGGTAGTTTCTATTAAGACAGCCTGATCGGTCAACGACACCGCTGCAGTCACTACACACACACACACACACACACACATACACACAGACGGATACGTTCGCTGTGTAGCTGCATAGTCGCACATAGCGACGCGTAAACTGATGGCGTGATGGCCCTGACAGTGATGAACGTCTCTGCATGGGCAGTGCGTGCCTTCGGTCGATCGCAGGTACCAGTCAACGACAGGGTGGGGACGCCGAAGGTCGCCATCCGACCGGTCAAACGCCGCCCCGTGCGCGTATGTTTCCGTGTGTTGATGCCCGGTACTCGGGTCTGCACATGAATGGTGCTCGCCCATGCTCCGAGGAATGATGGTGTGTCGGTCGTGCTGAGGTGTCCAGTACCACCGCCACAGACAGCTGGCTGAGCTGTGACGCGAGGCGCCCTGTCGGTCGTGCTGAGGTGTCCAGTACCACCGCCACAGACAGCTGGCTGAGCTGTGACGCGAGACGCCCTGTCGGTCGTGCTGAGGTGTCCAGTACCACCCGCCACAGACAGCTGGCTGAGCTGTGACGCGAGGCGCCCTGTCGGTCGTGCTGAGGTGTCCAGTACCACCGTCACAGACAGCTGGCTGAGCTGTGACGCGAGGCGCCCTGTCGGTCGTGCCGAGGTGTCCAGTACCAACCGCCACAGACAGCTGGCTGAGCTGTGACGCGAGGCGCCCTTAGAGCGAAGGCCGTCTGGGTTGTGGTTTATTGCTACATGGGAATAGGACTTGGAAGTGCCGGAGAAGACGCTGCAGTTCCGGCGATGCGACTGTCGCCAGTATTTGTTTTGTGTCGATGTATAGACACAGGCGTGATGTTGACATGACCATATCTCTAGCGGTCTTGGACATGACGACGCGTCGTTTCCGCGCCGGTCACCTGCCTTATTACACAATCATTATCGGCGTCTGTTTGCATTTCCAACCCTCCGGCAATCGGTCCGATAAACGCACCTGATTCACCAGCCGCCGCGTCATTTGACGCAGCTGCTGGCGGTGATCGTGGACACGTGTTGCGATGTAACGCGATATCGCCCAGCGCCTTCTACGGCGGCGACGCGTCGTAAGCCGTGCCGCGACCTACGCGGAGCCGGTCAGCGGGGTGCAGCACTATCAGATGTGTAGTTGATCGCTCAGTTGCTGCTGGGCTGTTGCTGCCAAGGTGTTGTTTAGCCGGACATGGTGAAGGTCGCTGGCTGTCGCTGAGGTTGGTTTTGGTCTCCGAGGTCGGGTTGGTTCGTGACTGCTGGCGGTTGTGTTGCTGTCGCCAGCACCTCGGCAGAGCAGCTGCGATGTGTCCCCTGAATGGGGGTAGGGTGCCGTGAGACGGGGTCAGTCGGGGTAGTCGCTGAGCTCAGCAGAATGCGGCCCGTTGTTGGGGTAGGTGCTGCGCGCCTTGCTGGTGTTGATTGCAAACTCGTGATTGTCGTCTGTGGGACAACGTTAACCGGGCTGGCCTACTAATGGCAGTGGCCCACAGGCTCAGTCTAAATATCATGTTCTTGTTTGACCTCTAGGTAAATTGAGAGCTTGCGAGCGTGAGCCAGCGCTGATACGGCACTGTTGTTTCGATTCGGGCGTCTTCGCTCGTGAATTGCGTCATTCTGGCGTCTCACCCGGCGAGGTCCTCTTGACCCGGAGTGGCGGTGACCTCCCGTGTCCGGCCGAGTCTATCTGTGGAGTCTGTCCGCTCACTGATCATGTGATGTGGCCTGATAAGGCCGCCCCGAGCCGCGGCCGGTCCGCCGCCGGCCTCACTCGTGCCCCCGCGCCGCCGCCGACCACCGCCGCCTCGGCCGCCGGCCCCGCCCCCGCCCCGACCCCGCCCCGCCCCCGCCTGACCCCCGCCGGCAAAGCGTCGGTGACCGGCCGCACCCTGTCGGACTCGTCCGACCCCGTGTCGGCGTCCCGGTCCGTCCGACCCCTCCGCCGTGCAGTTGGAGTCGATTGCCGGTCGATTCTGAGGCTGTTCGACTCTGTTCGCGGCGCGGCCTTCCCGGCACTGTCCGCCACCATTCTGTGCCTCCCGAGACTGTCCAATACGGAGAGCCTCCCGAGACTGTCCGATACGGACTGTCCGGCGCGCTGCCCACCCGCTGTCTTGGTGGCTGTCCGGTGGCCTGAGCTTACCGCCGTCGCCAGTCTCCAGACATGGACGACAAGGATGAGCCGGTCACCAGACCGTTCAAAAAAGGTATATACAAGCTGGTTCATACG